>CM077288.1:60481823-60659323 GCA_039654925.1 Anguilla pacifica
GCTAAAAATAGTAGCACGTTAAGGTACAACCAATGAGATACAGGCATCTGCACATCAGGGGAAAATGTTCCTTGGCCCCATCACATTGAAAGCACAAAAAAACAACAAACATAAGAGGAATCATGGGAGAAATAACAACAAACCTATCAGGGCCTAACCCTAACCCAATAAAAATTTAATACAGATCAGTAATACTGGTGTCTCAGTGTTTATCTCTATTGAAGGTTCCGGAAGTCTCAGGAGCCACACATAGGGCACACACTGTTGCTATCGACCAAGATTTCTTCCGCAATATGCCGGTTCCACAGCTAAAATGTTTGTAGCTGGCTAATTTCACCTCGTGCGGCGGCAGAACGAGAACAGTTTGTGATGCGTAAACCATCATTGCAAGGATTTCCAAGCACAGGGCGAACCCACCAAGTTAGGGGTTGCCAAACTGAGCTGGCGCTAATGAGTAAGACGTAATTTCAGGCTGTAGGTACGGATCATGGATCAGTAGGTACAGTATATTGCCAATGGACTGTCAGTAGATAGATGGGCAGTAAACAAATAGTAGACAGATAGCCAGATATCCAATAGACAATCAACAGATAGATGGTCAGTAGATGGCTAATCGAGGTATAGGTGACCAGTAGATACATGGTCTGGAGATAGACCATTAGAGAACATAGACACAATGTATGTAAATACATGGTCAGTGCATAGATAGTCTGTAGACAGTCTGTAGCTATTATATATATGGTAGATACAAGCAGAAACACTACTAGGCCAAAAGTATGTTGACACCTGACATCCAATATCTCATCCAAAATGATTTGCATTAATATGGAGTTGGTCCACCCTTTGCTGCTATAACAACCTCCACTCTTCTGGGAAGATTTATACTAGATGTTGGAGCATTTCTGCAGGGATTTACTTCCATTCAGCCCAGAAGAGCATTAGTGAGGTCGGGCACTGATTGGGCAATTGGGCCTAAGATTTGTCTTGTACAGAAACTAAGGGGCCTAGCCTAAAGCATCGAAACAGCCCCAGACACTTTTGCTCATGTAATGTAAGTGATCAACAGAGAATGCACCAGTTGATTTCCCAAGAGGCCTCAGAGGGGAACTGTGCAGTGAGTGCAGGACAACCACTCAGGTCCAGGACATTGCTTGGGCCCCTTACAAATACGAGGACACTAATGCAGGTATGTCTTTTTCATGCTTTTCATCTTCCATTAATGTCAAACGCACAAGGCGGCTTCTGTTTCCAGCGTTTCGTATGACATCAAAACGGGAAAATTGCTAAAATATACCGGCAGTATCCACTGGAGAAGGTCCCTCTCCCGGCTTATTACATTTTTGACATTACGCGGCACACCGGAGACAGGGCTCAAATAGGAACTCTCATGACAGGTAAACAAACCTGTCTGTCTCTCCCGTACGTTAACAATATCACTTCAACAAAAGGCGCCCATCTAAAGCCAATTCCACCGGGGGCCGTTTGAATACGATGACTCAGATCTCTCTTGTCACTTCAGACATGTCTCACCCCCCCTCCCCCACCCCCCTCCCCCCCTGCGCCGTACCCTCATTTACTCACAAATTAAAGCTCGGGCAACCAAAATGTCGCATCCATCACCGGAATGTTCCAAAGCAGCGTCTGACAGAACCATTCCGGGCGGCGTTTTCGAACCCTAGCCTAATGCAAATTAAGATGGGGAACCGGTGGTGGTGCAGACAGGCAGGCCCCCTTTCTTCTGAAAGACCATTAAATTGAATTTTTGTCTTTCTGGAGTATTAACATACATATTACGCACACGTTACACAGTTCCGTGGATGTGACCGTCTACCGAATTTCATTAACGTAGCGCATCTTCAATATTCATCAGGTGAATCCGGAAGATACAAAAAAAACAGAGAATATTTCAGCCCCAATTTTTTTTTTTAAATAGGTTTTTTTAAAATAAATTTATTTTCATGTTTAATTAATTAATTAATTTATTTTTTGCCGTGGATGTTCAGCCTTTTCCTAAAGGGAGTCTGACGCAGCAGTTGGAGCAGGGCAGAGCCGAGGCAGAACTGAAGGGAGAGCCCGGTAACGAGGGGGGGGTGGGGGGGGGGGGGGGTTGGGGGCTGGCCTTCTGGGGAATACTACGTCTCCGTTCATCTGTAAAGCCTGTAATCACAAAGGAGCATGAAAGCATGGCAAGTCATGCATGTAAAGAGGGCTACTTCGTTTGTCCTGCACTGCATAAATCGGATGAATAAAACATGGACGGGAGGCTCGAGCCTGTTACGTCACCCTATGTCAGACAAAAATAATCCCCGATGCCATTAGTGAGGCAGAGCTACGCATGTGACCTGAGCAGGCAGGATAATATCAATACCGCATGCATGGTGGTTTCTTTAACATAATTGCACAGTGCTTCATGTACAGAAGCGCTGTGAAAATACTGTACATTTTAATTGGACTTCATTTAACTTCAAGCTAACGTTTGAAAGAACATTAGCAGTTGAGCATGCCCAAATTCATGGCCTATATTTATGGTAATGACTGGGCATTAGCAGCCCTGGGAAAAGCATCAAACCTACGTCACATTTTATATCGTGTACTGTTCTGACAAAGAACAGAACCTCAATTATTTTATTCTTTTTTTTTTTAGTGTGCTGTGATCGTTGTATCGGCAGCAACAGAATATTAAAGCAAACAAACAGAAGCACTGAAGGAATATATTTGGGTCTTCTGTTCATTGTTCTGTCTACTCTGGCGTATGACATCAGAGGCTGCAGATATTCGTATGTGTGAGTCAGGTTACCGTCGTTATTCCTGTGAAAAGTGCAAAACTCAATTCTGTACAAATACGGAGCACAGCGCTGTGCACAGGCTGGCTGGCAGGCATATGCTGAAAATCAGTGACTGATTTTGCGATCACAAATCAGGCAGAGGTGTGTGTGTGGGGGGGGGGGGGGGGGGGGGGGATTGTGATCTCACCCACAGGGAGCCTGGGATAAGGTGGGGGGGGGGGGGGGGGTCATGGGACGGGAGTGGTGGTGACCTAAAACAGCAAACGCCTATAGGTTTAATTGCCAATGTTTTCGTGAAGGTAGAGCTGTCCATTTGTAAGAATGAATGGATACCAAGTGAAATAATAATATCCACACTGCGACCAAAAAAAAAAAAAAAAACGTGACAAGAATATCACAGAAAATAGTTATTTGGCTTGTAAAATGAGGACAGCCCTGAAGGCGATGATTTACTCCACACTGAGCAAAGAAAATTCCATTTCCTTTATTCATTTTTTATCAAGCTATTTCTGCAAGTCTCTTGTCCCTAAACAAGGCTTTCTCTCGTGTCCCATTTTATTACATTAATTTTTGAGAAAACATTGATTCTTATGTTGAATGCCTAAGGCAATATTGGAAGGGAGATACTAGTACTGCTTTGTCCAAAACTGGATGTGTGAAACATCAGGGCATATTTCATAACTGATACAAATTTTCTCTGGCATTTAGTCAGTCCAATTGTGTTCATGTTCCTTTTGTATTTGGGAACAATATTGGTATTTTACATTTAGGACAGTGTCACTCTTTTGTAAAACTGAAATTACACAAGTAAAACCTTTCACATTGCTGCGTAATAACACATGGTGAGAGTTTTTATTTAACCTTGGAATTACATGTCAGGTAAAGGTTAAAGCAAGTGTATAGTTAACCGAAACAGCGCATGCAATTACATGAGCCATATTTTTGAGTAAAATATTGCAATAAAATGTGGTTACGCTGATGTTTTTCTAGTCTGTAATATCACAGTAATTACACAGGCATAAATCCCTTATTTCTTACAGTGGGTCGCTTTTGATTTCCAGAGAATTAAGGCATCAGTAGGTTTTTTAATCTTTGTTGATACAGCACACAGTGTAATATTCTGAAATGAAGTCACCCAGTAGACAATACTTCCTGCCACTGATTTCTGCCCCATTTAACAGAACAGGGGGCAATGAAATGTAAACCCCTGGTCACGGTGTACGTCAAAACTATGGTGGAAAGTGAACCTGACCGCCAATGAACAGCAGCCATTGTCACAGGATCTTCCAGTTCCTCTGGGGTTCCGGAATGTTCTGGAATAGTTGGAGCACAACAATCTCAATCGTGAGTAATGGACTGTGTTGATATAGCGCTTTTATCTAAAGCGTTTTTACAATTGATGCTCTTTGGGAGCAATTAGGGGTTAGGTGTCCTGCTCAGGGACACTTCGACACGCCCAGGCCGGGGGGTCGAACCGGCAACCCTCCGACTGCCAGACAACCGCTCTTACCTCCCGAGCTATATCGCCCCTATAGTACAGTTTGACAGTCTAAGCCTTCCTGGGCCCTTCTCTCAATCTGGCGCACATTAGCATTCTTGAGCACGCATTGTAATCACATTCACATTATTATCAGCGCATGTAGACCTTGCTCCAGTCTGGCATGCAGATTTCTCACCGAATTCTTGCTGAGAGCACCCCTGGGACACGAGAGGAGAACGTGCCACTTTCTCTCTCATCTCAAGAGCAGCTATTACCAATTAATGTTTGCTTAATTGTTCTAGCTCTCATCTCATCTCGGCATAACAACTTTAAGCAACATTTGCATTTTAGTTTTTTTTTTTTTCTTCTCCTCTGTTGTTGTTCATGTTGAAACATTCTGTGTCATTTGCATAAATCACCCACCTTTTTCCCCTTATTCATTATTAACATATTTTGCATGAATTGTTGAAGAATCTCCCGGGATATTTTCTAATCTTAGGACTGTTTGCTTCCATAGGAAACGTAACAAAAGGGGGAAAGAAGCTCGGCACTTAGTCCAAGGCAGCTTGTATGCTTATGTCGTCTAGGAGTTTAACAGGAACAAACGATGATGGCATCGCTTTAATTTCAGATACAACGAAAAATCTATTAAAATGCTAATTTCGCTTGTTCATTAGTTGTTGTTTTTTTTCCCCGTTCTTTTTAATCACGACAGGTTGTGGCAGTGATGCACTAATTCCAGACGGCGAGGTTGACGCAACTGTAAACAGTCCTCTAAGCAGCCCCTCTAAATGATTGCAATCATTGTTTTGCTTGTTCCGGCGATGTCTGGAGATGAGTGGGAGGTCCTCCGCCGTTTAATCTCACGGTTTACTTACAAACAAACGTTGACAAGAGTGACACGTTATAATCACGGCAGCAAGACAGCTGTCAGATGAGCGCGTTCCCCAGTCGAGCTAATCAAGACACATTTAAGAGGCCTGGCCTACATTTGCAACCGACGCATCGAAAGTACTCACTCCAAACGCGCTTCTGTCTGTGCTACGCCAGCGTCTGTTCTATTCAGCCTTCTTCACGTTCTAGCCTCTTTTTGTTGTGAGCTCTCCTATTTTCAGCAAAAGTACTTTGGACTTCAGAGCATGACTACAGTAAGAATTTGGCTACAATTACTCACCCTTCTGAGGAAGGCAGACAGCATTCCTGCTCAAAGTTTTTTTCTTTTCTTTTCTTTTCTTGGCACTGTACTCATTCCATTAAAGGACTTGTGGCGAACTTCAATAATTACATATGTACTTGGTTAAACGTTCAGCCAGATTGTTTACAGGGAAAATCAATAGGCGAGCAATTGAGCTGAACCTCTGATCTAATTTCGGCAATGTTAGCTTAACCTCAGAGACATTTTGAGTCGGACCACGGGAAAGAGGGAGGAATTAATTGACAAATCCTGATTTGCCATTATAGTGACAAATCTTTTGAAATTAGAGGATGGGGTGGTTATAACTTTATAAAATTATTTTCCACTCAAAGTCACGCCAGTTCACTAAATGGAAAAAAAAGAATCTGTATTCATGTGTACAAGTAAGGAAAATTGCTTCCCTTGTTTAAACAGAATAATAGGTGTGAAGTATGCATTGTTGGATAGTGACATAAATGGATTACCAATTAGTGTGATCTAGATTTACATTAATTTTTATAGGCCATTGAAAGTCATTACTATAAACGAAGGAGCTAATCACAAAGGCAATTATTTCTTTCATGATTAAACAAAAGCAAATCTGTCTAGTCCCTTGTGTTCTAAAAATACCCTTATAAAAACCCATAGCTGAAGGATTTTTACAAAGCAATTACGAATTGCTACTTTAAGTGATCTAATCAATGAATCAATGGATTGGAATTCAAGTCATGGGTCAACTCGATCTGTACTTGTCAGATTCATTCAACCCAGAAACAGGAGAACTGGTGGCATAACCACCGGCAGTGTAGTATAATGGGTAAGGAGTAGGTAACATAAAGGTCACAGGTAGGACACTGCCGTTGTGCCCTTGAGCAAGGTACTTAGCCTGCATTGCTTCGGGATGTACCCAGCTGTATAAATGGATGCAATGTAAAAAGTGCGCTCTGGATAAGATCATCTGCTAAATGCCTGCAATGTAACGGAGAGGAAATCTCTTGAAAAAGAAGGGAACGCGTATGAGAATGCGTCAGACACTCCACGGGACTGATGCCTTCTAGGACCTCCCATAATCCACAGCAGGATTTTAATAGAACACTTCTAACAGGGGGTTAATTGCCAGGCGACTTCTAAAGTCAAAACCAGTGACCCCTAAACTGGTTGTTGGCTGGTCCACATAATGGATCTTGAAGCGTATATGATCCTTTTGAAAAAACGTAATCTTTTTCAGCTTGCTTTTCAGGATTTTCATTGAAAATGCGTCAGAGGAGCAAAAAAAAAGAAAAATAATATTAAAAATTTGCTTCTTCGTCTCCTTCGTCTCCTTCACGCCAACTCAAAGACCCCTGCGTTCTGAAATGCACAGGCAGGAGGGGGTTCCAGTCAATTGTGCAGGAAAGTCTGCCTTTTCAGCAGAAAACATAATGGGACGCGCACAAGACGGGAAGCAAAGAAGTATGGCATTCAGGTCCTTTTTCACAAAAAATAAATTTTCTTTTAAAAAAAAAAAAAGCTCAGTTAACTTTCATCACTTTACTGCATAAGACTTCTTGGGAGTGATCCTTGAACACAGCCAAACATACAGAAGAACACGCAAACGCACACGCATAGCAAACAAAACACGCGCGCACAGCAAACAAAACACGCGCACACAGAAATGACTTGCCAACTGTGAACTGCAGTGACATTTTAAATGTTACTACAGCTTCTTTTTAAAAATGATATACAAACATTATAGTATTTACAGGCTACGCAACGTAGAGCAGAGGAATCCGTTTAAATATTGATAATAGTAAGTGCCGCTTCGCTTTCCTGTAGATTTTTCAGTTGATCAGATATCCTCGGAGAAACCAGTCAGTTTAATGTGCTGAAAGCAGCCCTCCTTTTATTGGACACCATAAAAAATGAAAGATAACTTTGTCAATCATGTGCTGTCCCTAGGCTAAGGCTAGGCTTTATAAAGGTAGGCCAGTGTACATTCGCTCATGTCCTGAATGCAAACCCAGGGTACGATAAGGCTTATGTATCCTCTAAGTTGTGCAAATACCCCGCAGCGGCTTGGAAAAGGACAAAGGGGAGATGGAAAAGATTAACTTTGCACTTTGACCTTTGGCAGTGGACACAAAATGAAAGATATAAACGTGAGAGAACTCTGGCGGCAATGCAACCACTGAGATTGTGCAGCACAATCTCCCTTTGTACTGTAGCAAAAATGCTAAACCCATCTTTTCCCCATAGCGCAATCTCCATTTTAAAATTGTTCTGTGATGACAGTTGTGAGTGCGCATCATTTTCTTTCCTTCATGCCAGAGAGCTCCCCGTGGGCATGCTGGGAAACGCAGGACTCGCTCACAAACGCAGCAACGCCATTTTGTCCCTCGGCCTTGCTCAACCTGCGCAAGGACGCGCGCGAAGGAGCGGCGGGAGAGGCTCTGTTTAAAAGGGGGGGGGGGGGGTAAAGACTCGTTTCCGAGGCACGGGAGAGAGAGCCTCGTTTCGCGGGGTCGTCCTGCTCCCGTCGCCCCCGCCGCGTCCGCGCGTTCGGAGACGCTCCGCTCCGCCACTCTTTCAACTCCCCCTTTCATCTTCGCCCGGACTGCCTGCATGGGCAGCAGTGTCACATCAAAGCCCTGGACGGGCACCCCATCCCGGGGATCATTAATGCCTTCCCCAGATAGCGTGTCGCGGCTAAGGGGCGGGGGGGGGGGGGGGGGGGGGGGGCCTCGTCAACCACGACATACCAGATAAAAGGAAACAAAAGGCCCGGCGCGGGGGGGTGTAGGTATTTAAGGACGGGTTAAGATCTGTCTCTCTTTACCCTTCAGATCCTTTCATTCTCCAGAGAAAGAGAGAGAGAGGGGGGGCGAGGGAACGGAGAGCTGCGGGACGGGTCCCTCCCTCTCCCGTCAAGGTTCGCGAGGGCGGCCGGCGCCTTCCGAACCCTCGCTCTGACAGGGCGGAGCCTCCCGCCGCGTCTCCTTTCATCCGCCCCGCGAACGCGATCCGATGTTCCCGACGATCTGCGTGACGGGCAAGGCCTGCTGGGTAATTCCGCGCCGCGCGGGTGATGAGTTAAAGCCACCTGCTGGCAATGCAGGAGCCCCACAAAATGCTCTGCAGCTTCCCGGGCTGCGAGAGACAAGGAAGAGCGCCTGTCCTCACACAGCCATTCCTGTTTCCCACATGCCCCTTCTTCTTCTCTTGTTTTTTTACCTTGCTGCGGCTGCATAGGTTATACAGGAAGACAGCCCTTCGCTGAAACGGTACAGAAGCACCTGCAGTACCAGTCTTTCTGCTGATGGGGGGGGGGGGGGTTTGGGTGGGCACACAGAAGCCCATGCTGGCAATCTCTGCCCTCCTCAGGGAGGTGGAGAAGAGAGGGAGAGAGGGGGAGGAATCGCCAGCCTGCCAAATGCGATTCACTTGCCCGGCAGACATTGTGCCCGATCAGCAGCCCGCTCCAGACCCCCAGCTGAGCTTAGCGAGCCGTGCTGCAGAAGCCGGTCGGCCCAGCCCACCGCTGCTCACCTCAGCCCTGAGCGGATCGCTCCGCCTCCACGCTCCCCACTCCCCGCACACCGCTCCCCCCTGCACCCCACTCCCCCGCTCCCCGCACACCGCTCCCCAGCTCCCCACTCCCCACACACCGCTCCCCAGCTCCACGCTCCCCACACACCGCTCCCCGCACCACACTCCATGCTCCCCACACCACACTCCACGCTCCCCACTCCCCCTTGCACCCCTGCTCCAGGCTCCCCGCACCCCTGCTCCCCCCGCTCTCTGCTCCCCACACCCCCTTGCACCCCTGCTCCAGGCTCCCCGCACCCCTGCTCTCCCCGCTCTCTGCTCCCCACACCCCCTTGCACCCCTGCTCCAGGCTCCCCGCACCCCTGCTCCCCCCGCTCTCTGCTCCCCACACCCCCTTGCACCCCTGCTCCCCCTCTCCCCGCGCCCCCGCTCCCCCACTCTCTGCTCCTCGCTCCCCGCTCCACCCTGCACCCCGCTAACTGCTAACCGCCAGGCTGGCTCCGTGCACGTCTCCGGCCCCAGCTCCTCCAGCCAATCCGCAGGCGGCTGCCGCAGCACATCTCCGGCCCCAGCTCCTCCAGCCAATCCGCAGGCGGCTGCCGCACGTCTCCAGCCCCAGCTCCTCCAGCCAATCCGCAGGCGGTTGCCGCAGCACGCCGCAGATATTTTTAGCCCCGCCGGAGTTCTGTGCTCACGGTTCATTCCGTCACGCGTTCGCCGCCGATTGGCTCCCTCGAAATGGGACCCCATAAGCAGTTTTCATCCTCCGGCAGGCAGGCAGGCGATTTGATACCGTCTTTGGGGCTAAGAAATTTTATTTCTTTTTATGTATTTATTAATTCATTTTTTTTTTGTTTTGTCAGTTCTCTTGCCATAGCTGCAGACAACCTGTCAGTGTTTTAATTACGCAAATCCGGGGAGGACCAATTAGTTTTGAGGGGCTTTTTTAAAAAATTTTTCCTGCCCCCACATTTCCCAAAGTTTAAAACGAAACTTGTCTTGTGGGCATTCTGTCTGGAGTTCAAAGCACCGTGGCATTTCAGAATGTGCAGATTAGCCGCAAAGCCCCGATTCCATTGATAAAAAGTCAGAAGAACCTGTTAAATAAGGCTTCCCACCACACCGTGGGATGTCATTGATTTCCAAACACCTTCCCGGTGCACCGGGGACCCTGATTGGCTAAGCCGCGCGGTAGCTGACATCGGTGCACCTGCCAATAGCCCTCAACGTTCATGGAGGGGGATACGAGATTAAAAGCAGGCACCGATCCCTGTTTAAGCATCCAGAGGCTCGCTCACGCATACGAAATAGAGCAACCCTCGCACCTCCCCCTCCCCCTCCCCCTCCCCCTTCTCCTCCTCCTCCAGTAAAACACTCACAGTCCCACCTGTACTCTGCTTCCATATGTGTACGACACCCCCCCCCCCCCCCACCCCTCCCCTCCTTATCGCAGAGCTCTGGCCTAACGTGAGTATCTGTGTCTCCTGAGCGGGAGAGAGAGACAGGAGAGGCATTAGGGGGATTTTCGCGGACAAGGGGAGCCATATGGTCAGACGTGTTCCGTTGGAGGCTCTCTCTCGCCCGAGCCTCTCCGGTAAGCTGCTTCTGCGGCTTCCCTCGGCAGGGCAAATCAGCAGCGCCCCCCCCCCCCCCCCCCCCCCCCGCCGATGCCCAGAAAGGTGCCCGCGTTGCCTCAGCACAACTGCTGCTGGGCGGGCCTGGCTCGGCCCCCTCTGGCCCTGGCACCGGGCCGGACCTGACACTCCAACTGGCATCCAAACTGAAAATGAGTGTCGCTTGGCCCAGTTTTTTGTTTTTGTTTTTTAACGGGCTTTCTGAGCTGCTGTAAATGTAAAATTTGCAAACAAGCCATGGCCGGGGGGTTCGATTTTTTGGATTGCTGGGGTGTGGGATGACATTTGTATTATCAGTCTATTAAATATGGCTACACACAGCATATGCAGTATTGGAACTATCCAAATGGTGCCTAAGTACGGTAATAAATATAAATATAAAAAAGAACTAATACAGAATTCTGTGGGTGAAATTAAAGTACTTAATCAGCCAGAACTCTATATGGTACACAGTAAAATGTACAGTGCTAAATCAACTCTGATAGAGTATATATGGTCCCAAGTGGACTAATATGTACTCTGTAAGAGTCAAATTAACACTGGGAATGTTACTGTGTGGAGAATTTTTAAAATGCATTTTGATGTAGTCATGCTAGATATTCTGTTACCCTCCAATAACCTGGGAGAGAACACAGAAGCATGGGTTCTTTTACCAAGCATATGATGTCAGTTGATGGCCGTTTTAACACTGTAGTCTACAAGCTGAACCGCACAGTTACTGTGTTGACTGCAGGTGGCTGAAACAGGTGTGGAGATGGGGAAAACCACGTCAATGTAAACCAACTTCAACATACTATATCTCTATGTAGGTTTCACAAGCATAGGCCTGGTCAGGATTATATATAAAACTGCTGTGAGGGCATTACAGTGCTTTAAAAGCATGCACCACCCCACAACCTATTGAGTGAATTCCTTCAGTAGAACATCTTGTCCCAAACATATAATTTGACACAGATCCATAGACCAACAACAGTCATTATGTCTATAGTTTCCTTCTGGATCTCGAGTTACGAGATCTTCATTGAGCCAAAGAGGCTTGCACGGCCTGTCTTTAAAACGCAATAATACGCTGTTCCTCGTGTCGGACGTGTCAAGGCCTACAGAACAGTGCGGAGAGCAGCTCACAATAAACACTGAAGTGAGATTTTTGAAAAGCGCTTCCCCTCTCCACCTCTCTGACACGCCACCACTGTCTTCTAACTTCCTGTGTGAAAATAAAAAATAAAAAAACATTCACGGGCAGCTGTGACCTTCCAAGTTCAGACCATTCCACAATTCAAAAGGGCAGTGAAAATAGAGAGAATATGCAGCTGAACTCTCCTAACATGCACACAACGCGCGCATTAAAACGACATGAGTCATCAGTCCAATCACAAGTCCACCTGAGCCGTAGGTGCACTGACGGCATTGTCCTTACGGATGCCTGTGCAGTACCTCTGTCGGCAACAGGAGACCTAGTTTATTGAGATGTTCAGCTTTTAATTGGGACCAATCGGATTCAGAAAACAGAACAGCAGTGGAAAATTTTACATATTTTTTTTTGTTATATGGACACGGAGCAGTGTACCACATTCTTCTTCGGTATTGCATTATTGATCTTGCACACTTTTCTAGAGATACATTTTTCATGAACCATTTGACATTTACGCAATCTGCCTGATCTGCTCTTCGCCAGATCGCCAAAGGCATTACAGCACAGTGACTCCGGACAGCCACAGCAACAGCATTCTGGATGTTTGATGTCATTCTAGTTGGGTTAATGTGCGTTCCATAATATTTAAATATTGAAATTCCAAACTTAACAGCGCACTGAAAATGCATGTTCATTTTTATGGTAACTCTTAATTTGACAAAAAGAAATATTGCTCAGTCTAGAATGAAGACCTGTAAGAACTACAGCAACAGCAATATTTCATTCAAATAATTAACATGTATCTAGATAATTAAACATTAATTCCATTGATAAAGAAAGATGTCACATAGGCAAGTAAATCATTCAAATTTTAATTACATTCCACATGAGCTAAAAATCAATTATTTTAATTAGATGAAATATCTTAATAGTTTGCAGTGTTGGGCATTTCATATAATTACAGTCACATTATAGTTGGCAATATGCAAAACTATTTCTGCGGTGCTTTGATAAATGAACAATGTTGGCATGTACCAGACTAAATAAATCTGAAATATGATGAGGATTACAGATCGGAGAGGGTACTGATTACATCATAAAAGTAGACGACGAAAGTGGTTGTCAGCCTGCTGTGATGACAACTGACTTATGGATCAAGCGTTGGAGGTAATGACAGTTATCTACAATCTCCATTTTTGTGAAAAGACTTGTAAAATATTGGTTCTGCCATAAACAAGCACATCTGCTACAAAATTAGTATCATTGAGGCCCAAGGTTTTATGGCCTTAGGTAGTTCATTTCAGATAATGTACCAGTGGTGACCATCGCAGAACTGAAGGAAATGCAGTATAATAAAAATTAATGAAATATTACATAATATGATATTAAAATATAGACCTTGCAGAAATGAGGCTCAATGGATGACCTATTTATGCAGATCATTTTTACATGGCATTCACATTTGCTAAATTTAATAATTAGTTTTACAAAGCCAAAGGTCAGCTCTGTTGCCCTAGGCCTGAATTCAATCCACATTTGTCTTTAAATTTTAAATTGATGCAAGTGTTTTTTTCATAAACACAGGCTGGGAAGTTAAGTTAATGTCGGTTAATGATGAGCTTGCCAAACAATTTGTGAAGATTAAAAAACTCACATTTAATCATGAGTCAAGTTTAAAGACGAATACTGTCTGAACACTTGGCTGTGGTCTTGGATTTCTCATCCAGACCCACTGCCAAATCGTACACTGAAACCACGTATTGCTCCCCGCTAATTCGGCACTGGCAAAGGCCCATCATATGAATTATGACCCAAAGACGATGGACACCATTAGATAAATCCCTGCTAGGCCCACCTTTGACTTCAGCAGATAAGGGTTTCTGCAAAACATCTACACAGCGGGTAGGTGCAGAACATCCTGGCAGCCATTCCGAGATGTAGAGATGCGGATGGGAAGTCTGATTTTCAGAGTGTGGCCGACCCAGAGCCTCGCTGCAGCTGCAGAACGCCACCCTGGCGCACGGCGCCCTGACCGATTCTACGAAGAGCACGCGACCGGAGGCGTGACTCCTGGGTATCCGCGGCGATGTCTGTCCGTGCGTGTCGGCTGCGCCCCCCCCCCCCCCCCCCCCCCCCACCCCCCACCGCTGCCTAACTCAGCACCCCTCTCTCGTGGCGGGGTGGGGTCCCTCTCACCACCGGCGGGGGTACGTGCCGTCTGCTCCCCTTCGATGTTCCCCCGGGCCTCCCGCTGCCGGCCGAGGCGCTGGCGGGCGCCGGGGGCCCCGAGCTCAGCTTTTCGGCTTTCAGCCGAGAGCAAACCCCCCCACCCGCCCTCTCCTCAGCCGAGACGCGGCCTCCAGAAGCCTCCGGAATAACGTCCCAAAATCCCCCGTCTTCCCTGCGGGTGAGCGCGGATCAAACCGCCACGAAATACAAAAAAAATGAATGATCTCCCAGCAAAGAGATCTCCCTGTACAACACAACCTTTTTTTTTTCAGTGGAGGCAGGGGGGTGGGTGGGTGGGTGGGATGGGAACTGTCACAGTCTCTCCTAAGAAATTCTCTCCTTTTCAGGTTTTTTCGACGCGCGCTGTTGCCCCGAGTCAAGCGAAATGCTAATTAGTCTGGTTTTGGGGGTCCTTTCTTTGTTGGCGCGCGCACACAGGCTGTGTTCCCGGTGACATTTACATCAAGATGTGGAGCGGGACCCACTTTAGCATCCGCTAATGACTGATTCTCCGACGCTGATATAAACAGAGAGGGTCCAGAGCAGAGGCCCCCTAATTAGACTGTTTACCTTGCGGTGGCGTTTCAAAGAACAGAGCCCTTTCCCTCAGTCGCTCGGGCTGCAAGTCGCCCATATAGTTAGCGCTGAAGATGAGCAACCACCGGCTCCATCCTTCGTCATTACAGGCGTCTGAACGGCGTTTCCCACCGGCAATGAATCCAAAGACGTTTTCATCTGCCGCCGGTTTCTTTCGCGCGAGGACGGAGGCGGAAGGCAAATCACAAAGCGGCTTTGTTCCGGGGGGAACAAATGGGCGTGTCTCTCATCTCCAAAGAGCAACAGGGTTTTTTTTGTTTTTTTTGTTTGCTGCTGTATTTCTCTATTGCGTTTGGTCCCCTCGTTAGTTCGAGTCACAAACTCTTTTGGGACTTCTCGGTTTTCTCAAACTCAAAGATCTTCCTGTCAGTACAGCCATAGTGAAACACACTGTGGGATTTTCATCAACTTTGGCAGGTATAATTTGAATTAAGGAACCCTCTCCACAGCAATATTAAAGTTTTTTTTTTACATGGCTGAATATTGACTACTTGTACTTGGAACAATACTTACTCAAACTCAAATCTGTATGCAGTGTAAAAGAAAATACATTCCATTTCAGTTCCAATCAAAAATCATTGTAAAAATGATTGCAATTTTACACATTCTGTTAGAGACAGGCAGAATGTCTTTGGATATCAGTACCACTAAATCCACAATAAACAAGATATAATTTAAGATGCAACTGCAATCTAACTGCAACCATCTTATTCTTTTGAAATTACTATTTTTGACTTTAATCAGAAGACAATCATCTTTGAGTCTAAATACTTGGACATGATGTACTGTTCTGCCTCAGGAACCTTTTTTTATTCGAACATAAGAGATATCATTAGCATTGCATGACATAGGACAATTAACATTAAATTGTGGTTTCTCAATTAACAATGGCAGGTCAGTGCCCTCTAATCTCCGTATCATCTAAAGTGACAGTAAACTCTTAACTTCAACTTGTTTTGACCTTTCAAAACACTTCCTGCAAATATTATATGAATTAACCACTAACTATTTTGGTTCTCAAAGCCCCACGCAGCCAGAATTCATGAAACGGGTTCTCTGACAGCAGCCGTTGGCGAGAGTTTCGTGTTTCCCGCATACGAGAGAGCACCTCCCTTAAAAAAAATCAAATCCCGAGTAAAACAGCAGAAATGTTTTCCCCGGCTTTTAAGGCTAATTTGTTCTGATGCATTTTATACTCTGTCAGGTCACATAAGCGCGCGGCGCGAACGTCTGCCGCCGCCGCACCCTTCCGCCTCCTCCTCCGTGCTGCTTTGTCAAACGCGCTCTGATCTGCCGCTGAAAAAAGTGCGTTTGAGAGAGCCTACGCGCTGGAGAGAAGTGAAAAGCCGACTAATTACTCTTTGTGTCTGCGTGCTATTTCGGAGCCCGTGCGCACGTTGTGCTGCAAATTCCTTCCGCCCCCTTTTTTTCGGTTCCAATTTGTCACTGTCGCCGCGCCGGGCTCCGGGACCGTGATTAAGATAACCCGCCATCTCAGGTGGGCCGGGGCGCAGCTTCGTCCCCCGAGCGCGCCGCCGCCGTCGCCGTCCGCTCATCCGGGGGAGGGTCGAATCGAAAGAAGGGGGGGGGGGGGGGGGGCGAAGAAAACGAGGAGAGGGCCTCTGGGTCACCCGACCGAGCGTCCCGGCGTTCCGGAAGTCTCCCTGGATCGCTCCGGCCTCGCCTCCTGAGTCTTCCCGGCGAGCCTTTATCCGTGAAAGTGCTCCCCACCCCCCCCCCTTCCCACAACCCCCCCACCACGACCCTTTTTATTTTTGGTCATAATGTGGGAGGCTGAGATCGCAACTTAAAACTGCAAGCTGGCCTCTGCAGTATGTGTGTGTGTGTGTGTGTGTGTGTGACTGCACGTAACCTTTCACACACAGGGGATAAGGCTTCAGCAGGGCAAAGCGGGACGGGTGAGGGCAGCCGGGAGAGGAGGTGGTGGGGGTCTGTTATCGTGGCGCTCATGTTTTCTCTGTCCCGGGCGTAGCGGGGGGAGCGGGGGGGGTGGCCTGGTACCCCTCCCCCACAACTGCAGCTCAGCCACTTCAGCCCCATAAAATAAGCCTCTGGAGACAGGCCCCGCCAATATTTTACCCCAGAGGACGGCTTCCAGGGCGCATTCCCGCCCGATTAATCTGCCCCTATGCAGGGTGCCCTTCATCGCACAGCCATAAAGCAAAGGCCCGTTATTGATGCTCTAGACTGTGGGGAGGGGAGGGGGGATGGGGGGGGGGAGCAGGCCTGGATGCACCGTGCGGGGACGCCGTCACTGTCGAAACACCCTCGCCGAAAACGCTTAAGGACACCCCGGGGACCCGAGGACAGGAGCGATCCTTCTCCCCGCCAGCGGAGGCCGTGTCGGGCCAGCCCCAGCAAACGGTGGCCACCTGTTGCTCCCCGTTAAAATCCGCTTCCACAAAAAGACAGGGGGGGAGGGAGGGGGAGAAACGGCCGCCTGTCCTCCTCCGTCCCTGACGTGAGCTCCTCACCGGGTCCCGTGTCGGAGAACGTTCCGTCAGGGGAGCGCCCTGCAAATGGCCTGTCACTGAGATTCCGTCTGAAATGACCCCCCCCCCCCCCAAATCACCGCGCCCGTCAGCAGGGCACCGTGTGCTGGAGAGATCGGAACGCGGGTCGAGCTGTACCTCTGAATTTCCCCGTTTCTTCAGTCCATCCTTAAAAAGGGCTCCTTCACTCTTACCTAAAAAAAAAATGTGGATTGTGCTCTAGGGTTACATGTCTGTTAAGGCTGGTAGAGTACATTAATCTGTTCCTCCTTTGCCAATTTCGCCCAATAATGCTGGGCGATGGGACAGGGGCTGTGTTATTAACAACACACATAGGCTGCAATTTCACTCATAATTACCACTACATTAAAAAATCCACAGATCCTCATTGTGTGTGCTACACAGGGTTCGGTTGTATAACAATTCCTATCTACATTCTCAGGAAACCGGGTTCTTTGGCTTTTTCTTCATCGGGGAATCCTTTTCTGTTCTTAACGGACCCCTCAATGGTAGATGTAAAACCATTTTGCACGATAAAGAACGCTTGAACTAGATAGGGCTCCTCTATGGAGACACAGATGAGCCTTTTGGAACCCTTTCTTCTGAGAGTGTACATGGGACCCTTTCTTAAATCTGATAACTACAAATACATTTTTGGCGTGATTTATTTATTTATTTTTTATTTTTTGATGCCTATTGAACAGATTTTAGAACATACATGTTTATAGAAAGTTGAAAAAATTTCTCCATCACAACACTGTAAAATGTTCAGTGTTAAACCAACTCTCACAGAGTACACTTAATCCCTTTTGGACTCACATTAACTGTTAGAGTTAAATTAACACAAAGCATTTACTGTGTAGTTGAGTAAATGTGTAGCATCCTGTGGATCAGTGTCAGATACCTGGTCATAATAATGACGTCTGGTTCACCCTTTATTGCACTCCATTCTTTCCAGAAAGAGAAGCAGCTGTTTCCAGATATACAGTAGTGCACACCAATTAGGAAGTGTAACTATGCTCAGCTATGCTATGAAAAGCCACTGTATTGCCACTGTAGTAACAAGCCTGCGTTTTAGCCCCAAGACTGAGCCAGCAACGAAAAATAAACAATTAAATACCTGAATAAATCGGGGACGCTTTTGACAAAGAACACCAGCTGGTAACAGTATCCGGTAATTTTAAGTTCCATTTAACACCATCCCAGCAATGTATCTCCAGGCGAGAAGACAATAGTGTTGCTCAATTAAGGTCTCAGCTAAAAATTACAACTGTTGAACAAAATATTTCCATTTCGGGTAGTTTTTTTTTTTAATATTAAGGACAGATCACTTATGAGGCCTCTGAAATGTATGTGTATGAAATGTAAATGTATGCACTACTTTAAAACAATGCTTGTTGCCCTGAATATATTTAGTCCTGCTAAATTTCACAGCCCCCGATACACTGCCTGTTTCTCGCAAGGCACAAACGTGTTGAAAAAAAAAAAAGTGTTGAAGAGTTTCTAAACAACTATTTTTTACTTTGCCCTTAGCTATATAACACTTTCACACAAGAAAGGGTTGTTTAAGATTTGATTTAGAACACATCATCAGCATAGCAGATAGCTCAGCTCAGTTAATTGTAGGCCCTAACAAACTGCCAGTTACATAAATGTGTTGGGGGTTATTATTTTGGAGGATATGCAAATATGGTAAGAACCGTGATCACTGAGTATTTTGCACTGTCGTTCTGATGTTTTATATACAACAGAATATTAACATGTTACTTTACATTGCCTGTAAGATTATGAAAAAAACTACTGCCTTCCACTGTTGACACACCGATGAAGAGAGATGTAGAACTAGCAATGAGCTAACATTCCTCTAACACTTCCCTAGGGTCCATGGCATTCTTCACATCCATGTTCCTAAAGGGTAAAGTAATTTAGGCCAGAGAATTTGTACGTATAGAAAAGGCTGGAATCTCCAATCATGGAGGGGAAAAAAAAATCTTTCTGCAGGACATATGTGTGAACTGAGGATATTTCTTCTTTTCTTTTCTTTTCTTTTTTTTTTACCTCCTTGCTTGTCTGCGGTCATTTTATATTCATGTTCAATTTGAAATGTACATAATTGAACAGCTGGCATCTTGTGAGAGAGTTGTGTGAACGTAAGAAACATAAATGGATGAATATTGTAGTGCTTGGTGTGTACACAGACCTTCCAGATGAACAAACCCCACAGCTAATCGCACGGCTCGATTCCGTTTTTTTTTTGCTCGCGGTTTTAACATCGTCTTTTAAAATGTA
Organism: Anguilla pacifica; assembly: GCA_039654925.1. NCBI lineage: Eukaryota > Metazoa > Chordata > Actinopteri > Anguilliformes > Anguillidae > Anguilla > Anguilla pacifica. The sequence goes on from CM077288.1 coordinate 60,501,183, forward strand.
GCAATTACCGGACCGGCTGAGCCTCACCTTTGGGTGGAGAGGTTACAAATGTGCAAGGCCTTCCATATAAAATGTAACATTGCAACAACAGGATGATTTCCACAACGAATACATTTCTCCACATCCCAAATTCTTGCTCCCTAATCTTACATTTTGGTGCACATTGACTCGATCCCAGGAAGAGCAATGCTGGGTTTAACTGCCTCTCACAGAGGTCACAGTCCTCTGCCAAGGTCATGCACAAAAAAAATGGCTATGGTGGGCGATAGCAAAAATAATATATGAGCTGCAGACCAAAAATTGACCTGGATGTGCACTCTGTTAAAAATGTAAAACATGCGTGTATATAAGGAGCGTACAGACAGAGGGCGGCTTGTTTATCGAATGAGTGTAACGAGTGAGACAAAAAGAGAGGGAGAGAGACAGAGACAGATAAAGAGAGAGGAAGAAAGGAAGATGATTTGTTGTGCTGATGCTGGGACGGCAGACGGTGGGGGGTCGTGGAGATGGGGGGGGGGGGGGGTTGGCGGGCCACCGAGGGCGGCGTCAAAAGGCGCCGTTTTTGTCGAGTGAAGAATCTCTGATCAGCCATTAAATCCCATCAGAGGCAATTCTGGGCCCCAGGGAGCCCGGGGGGGGACGCCAGTGCGACCACAGCAGGGCACGCGATAGCTTTCGGGGGGGGGGGGGGGTGGGTGGGCCTTCTACACGTCTGCACTAAGAACGTTTCCCCTCAATGCAGCTTTCTCCGAGCATCCAATCTCAGCTTAACCACGGCCAGCGCCTCAGATAACAGCTCATTGTGAGGGTGGGAACAGCCCATAATAAACACCGCCGAAGATTTGGCGGTACAATAACCGGGCGCACGAGCGCCGCCGAGCACAATTACCAGCGTTCCGATAGGAGGGAACGGAGCGGCGGGAAGCGGGGCGCCCTGGAAGAAGCAAACGGATTCGACGCGAGCGCGCCCAATTATTCTGTCGCAAAAACACCCCCCTCCCCCCCAACACCTCCCTACCTCAGCCCCCACCCCCACCCACCCCCCACTGAGGCCCAGGCCCAGCTCGCTTCCCCAAAACGGGGCGTACCGCTGCGATCCCTCGCGCGCCGCCTGTTCTCGGAGCGCGTCCCAAGATGGTAACACCTGCGGGGGATCAGCGGCGAGCATGAGAAATAACTCCACGCGTTCTCAAATCATTACCCCGTCATCCCAAATAAGGGCTCCATTTCCCCCGGCTGATAAACTAATATCCTGACACCGAGCGGAGATGTTGGGAAGATGGATGGCAGACCAATTAGTTCGCTTCTCCCGTTGCATGACATCATCAGCTACTCCACTTTCAGAGGCAATTTGAAAACTTTGGGCCCTAATCTTGCCTTTAACATTTAAAAAAAAAAAAATGTATGGCATGAAATGAGCAGCCAGAGATGACATACTTGTCCCTTTTCTATTTTTTGAGTAAACCTTTTCAATAATCTTCCGTATGTGTGAAGATTAAAAAGGAGTGAAGTAATTGCTTTTCGGATCATTCCGATCTCAAACTGTATCCGGGTGCGTTTGGGTTGTGCCAGCTATACAGAGTAAACCTTTTCAATAATCCTCCATATATGTGAAGATTAAAGAGGGGTGAAGTAATTGCTTTCTGGATCATTCTGATCGCAAACTGTATCTGTGTGCATTTGAGTCACAGACAGCCACAGACACGAGCATACTAAAAACTCAATTAGGACCCTGCCTGTACCAAGGGGCCCCATCTACTAATTTAACAAAAAAAAAAGGAAACCTATTTTACGTCCTCGTATCCCGAACAATCAAACAGCAGGGCGACGGACCCTCGCGGCACGAAGCGACGTCACGCTCATCTCCAGTAAACAGACGAGCGCGGCTGCTACTGTACTCACTACCGCGCGTTCGTCGCGACTGCCTTCAGAGCGATCCCAAATGGCCGCCCTGGGGGCACCATTTGGCTCAAATCGGAGAGGCTGTGCTACAAACCGGCATAAAAAATGACTGTTTTGGGGGTAACCCGTTCAGTTGTGTCAGGAACGGCGCCGCCTTGCCACTGGTAGAAGAATTCAACATCGGAGACGCTTTGTGAATCGTGCCCTCAAAATGCAGTAGTCCCTCTGGAGCATACGGGAGCAGGGGGTTGGGGTGTGGGGGGGGGTGGGGGTTGGGGGGGGTACGAGAGACAGAGCCATTGCTGGAGTGATATGAGAAAGGTGTGCTTTAGAGAGTTTAATAATGCTGAACTACCATTGTAAGCGCCATTTTGCCTGATAAACCTTAGGTGTACAGTATCTCATCACAGCTAATTGTCATTGCCATCCTTAAGGCATCATTCTCTCACACATCCAGACACTCACAGCTTGCTGTGGTTAGCTCCAGCACGCAGGAGAGTCGCGCTCAGCAATGCTTGGGCGAGCAGGCTAAAACTGTTCACTTCCGTTGCCATAAAAAGTGTCCTAAGGCAAATAAGCTCAGCTACATTGCTGAAGATACACTACTTTCAGCTTCCACATTTCCGCAATTTGTCAACTTAACCAGCTCCCTAAAGTGCATACTTTGGCCCGCCAGTATATTTAATAATTACACTGCATTCGCGGAAGAATAGGAGACTCCCTTAAGGTGGTAGATAACGTTAAGTCCACCTGTCTGCAAGTCTCTCTCTCTTTCTCCACCTCTCTCTCTCTCTCTCTCTCTCTCTCTCTCTCTCTCGAGGCAGCAGGGTCCACATAATTAGAATGGCATTCACCTTATGTCACCTTTATTTACTGAGAACATTTTCTCTTCTTCCACTGAATATAGTGCTAGCACACTTCTGCCAACTGCTGCCGGTTGGGGCCGCAGTGAAGATCATGCCACAAGGTTTCATAAGGCCACTAATCATAAATCCATGTTCCATATCCACTGTCACGTATGACAGCTGTTAGGAGAGAAGATTATTATTTATGTCATTTTTTTAAGTAATAAGTAAAGTTAAAGATTAAAAGGCTCTAAAGCAACTACTCTATCGCACATGATAGTTTATCGGCACCGCGTAATCTTTTTAACGTTTTGAGCTTCAGGGCAGAAAGTCTCCTTTTCGTTTCTCTCCACCGGCTTCCTATCTCGGCTAGCGTCAAATTCAAAACCTCAGGTGTTAGCCTATTGGGCAACGTAACAGACAACTTCGCTATATTTTCAAAATATCATCATACTCTAAACACCTAACAGACGCCTCTACTACCTCTGGCAGACACCCCACTCCCAACAAGGTTATTATTGAAAATGAAAGCTACATAAAAAGTGAAAAAATCGAAGGTTATTCAGGTAAGCCCGTTAATGCAGCCAACATCCATAGCCTATTAAAGCCAATGATTGTACTGATTAATATTTTGTTGTTAAAATGAGATCTGTAACCACTTAAATTTACCTTTGCATAAACAATAAAGCATTCCAAACAGACACCACTTCTGTGTATATGCCTTTAGATCAAAATTCAGAAAAGAAAAAAAAAATTATGAAAGCCAAAATGTTTGTGAAAATGTTCTGAAACTTAGTTTTACGATAAAATATGATTAAGGCCCATTGATTATTTATGGTCCTCTGTGCCTTTCTGGTAATGTCACATTTTTGCATTCTTGGGAGTTCCACTGATGTTCTCCACCTCCGTACCTCGCACAGTATAAGAATTCGATTGGCCTTGGCGCAACATCAAGTGACAATTTCAGATGAACCTGGTGGCAGCGAGGATCAGCTGCACGTAGTGAAACGACGCGGTTGGCTTCATCGGCTGTGGTACTGAAGGAGGCCGGGGTCCCGGGGGGGGGGGGGGGGGGGGGGGCGTTGGTTGGGGGACGCTTGTTCGGGCGACAGGGACGGCCGGCTGGAAACACGCACCAAAAAAAAAAAAAAAAAAAAACCCGCGCCCCGAATTCATGAATAAACCTACCGGCGGCTTTCAGTGTCTGCTGAATTAGGCATGAGCCTCTCGTCTGCTATTGATGAGGACCTTATAAAATGCCCTCGCTTAGTGCAAGGGCCTTTTCTTTTTGGCTTGCCGTGATTGAAGGGCAACAAGTGCTTTGCAGCAGAGATTGCTATCTTTCTCCACAGCGCAGCAGCGTGAGTGAGGCCAGCGTAGGGCACCGCATTTCAATTGCCATGACGCTCCGCAACGTATAAGGCGCACAGATTAAATATTAGCTAAAAACAAAAAAAGATCTACCTACCGTCCTGTAGGTTTTCACTCCAGCCTCAACAAAGCACACCGCATTCAACAGCTAGAGAGCATGTCGAGCTGCTCATTAGCAGAATCAGGTGAGCCAAATTAGAGTCTAAATTAAAATCTACGGGGCGGTAAATCTCCTGGAACAGGGTTGGGCAGCCCTAGTGTAGGAGCTCCTGTGGGGGGTCCTTACTGAGTCCTTACCGCGGTGACACCGAAAGCCTCCGGGTCAAAGGTCACCACTGGCCCTGACAGTAATGAAGCATGCGGAGGATAATGTCAACCTTTGTGCTGGGTTGCATTACCCCGCTGGTAACACCAGCCAATTAGCATCATAAGGACTGTATCAGAAAAAGGAAAAAAGTCAACTCAATTATACAAAGCTGTATGTTTAACTGGCCAAGTGAAGGCAAAATTCCTGGCCAATTTGATGTGCATATATATATTGTAATAAATCCCGTTATGGGAGGTTCCTAATAGTGTGCACATGGTCTTTGTCAGGTGGCAAAAACCAACACAGGACCTCGACGCAAATGAAGTTCTGTTTATTGTAGAATAGATTCAGCATCAGAAACAAACAACCATATATATATATATATATATATATATATATATATAGACATTCCAGAAATATTCACACAACATTTGATGAGGCTAAAAACATCACCGCAGGTGTACATCACAGGTTGTAGCAGAACCACCAGTCGGAGCTTCTATTTTCAGGCATGCTATTAATGAGCACTTAACCGGTGGCTTTTTCATTTCCCTGATGAAGGCAAGCCGAAGGGCTGTAATTCCTGCCCGGTGCACCCGATATGGATGCAAATACCCTCAAATTAAAGCTGGCAGTCTGCACTTTAACCCCACAGTCCATGTTTTATTTCACATTCAGTGTGCTGGAGTAGAGATACATCCGTCCATCCATCCATTATCTATACCCGCTTATCCTGAGCAGGGTCGCAGGGAGTACAGATACAAAGCAACAAGAATTGTTTCACTGTCCAAATAGTTATGGACAGCACTGTATATGGGCAGGTAGGAATACCAGGTTGGGAAGTAAGAATTTAAATGAAAACAAATTCTGCTTGTGATTCTGTTTCTTTTTATTTAATGAGGCTCTTGTTTCTTTTGTATCTTTCCCTGTGTTTCATCTGAAAGACAGCTTCGTTTGCTGTGTTTTGATGTACAAGTAATTAGCTGAGAAGTAAAATGTTCATTAAACATTACTTGCAGTCTGTGTTTATACATGGGCTCAACTGCAAATAAATAAATAAATAAATAAATAAATAAATAAAGTGTTTCCCAAAATTAAAATTGCCGATTTAGCCCCTTGTGTCACTGCCGCACCACCCACACCTTGATCAGGGAGCACTTCAGGTGAAGAATGGCTGTGACTCCTCTGACCCTCCCGCCCACGCAAGCCAGTGATTTCCTTTCCCAAACTACTGGCCACACAGCACTGGCGCTCGGGGAAATAGCATAGTACCGTATGTTTCATTGCTCTTGTCCTCTTAAGTCGTTAAAGGGTTTGTTTCCTGGGGCTAATAGCATGTTATGGAGAGCAGGCCACTGCCTCAGAGGGCCTCAGTCTGCCAGTGACCCGCGTCACTGCGGAGAATAAGTCCTCACGAATAACAAACAGTGCGTAGCGCTAGCATGTTGATGGGGGGTCAATGCTGATGGTGTTTGGCTCACCGGGGGAACTTCTCCAGGCGTACTGCTGATTAAATTTAACGGAACAAACGGAAAAAATTCCCACGTATTGCTTCTTGCAGGAATTTGTCAAGACATGGTGCGGCAGTGTAGTACAATGGGTAAGGAACTGGTCTTTTTACCTAGAGGTCACAGGTTCAATTCCCGGGTAGGACACTTCCGTTGCACCCTTGAGCAAGGTACTTAACCTGCATTGCTTCAGTATATACCCAGCTGCATAAATGGATACAAGGTAAATGCTATGTAAAAGTTGTGTAAGTCGCGTCTGCTAAAATGCCTGTAATGTAACATGGGGGGGGGGGGGGGGGGGGGCTTTGTCAGATCATGTGGCCAAACTCAAAAACACACTTTGCAAGAAAGGACCGAGAAACGGGAATGGTGGAGAGAATTAGAAGGTTGTCACCGCAAGCATGGGCATTGTCAGTCAGCGACTCATGGCAGTGTATACAATGCAGCCAGCAATGCTACATCAACAAACGTTACCCGCAGAGCATCTCCCACTGTGTGGAATGAGGCTTGATCACCCACGCACAAGGTGAACTTGACACTGCGCATACACAACTATCTTTAAATAACCTTCTTCACAAGATGCGTTTGCACACCACAATAGCATAATCAAACGATATAACCCAATGCAGCAAAACATTAAGACTGCTTTTATTTTTATACACTATGAAAAAAGTAGATAAAATGTTACTTTAATGAAGATGTATTCATTTAATTTAGTTATACTTTAGTCAGAAAAAAAGTTTTTTTTTTTAAATGTATGCAGGTACCAGACATTGTGTGCGTTATATAGGCATAAGTTTATTTGCAACCCTTTAACTGCCATGTGAAATGTGTGGCATATGTACAACACTCCTTTACATGCATTTCGTTGCTCTAGCTAAAGCTATATAGACTGCTTGTCCCTGCATTTCTCACCACTGAATTAGCATCTGTGCAGCAAGGTATTGATTGATTGCTAAGTGCCATTACAGCCTATGTAAAACTGGGTATTGATATCATAGATTAGTTCATTAATTATCTAGCTAGTACTTATGAGTGTGGTTCCCCAAATTGACTGACAGCAGTGTCAGTGAATGGAACACTGGAATATTCCTATAGAGTTTCAATTGTAGACCATAGTATGGTCTACAATTGGGTGGGCGGTAGTCACTGAATTTCCCACCTTATTGCAAAAAATGTCCCAAGTTGGATTTGTTTAAACTATACATATGAGGGCTGTCAACCGAGTAAACGACTTCTTTTTTTGGAGTTTTGTGGAAACTAGCTATAAAATCAAAAAATGAATATTTATATCAGTATTCCTTGCAATACATTGCTAGCTGTAGCACTGCTTCTAACTCCCTGTCCTCAGCCATGCTAATTGGCTGGTCATTAGGTGAAATCCAGTTGGTGCTTTCTTTCCAATGCACTCAGTGCTGTTGACCAGAAACCAAGAGCGGTTTTGTCAAAGGTCACATGTCACCAGCCTATCAGCTTCAGGTGGGTAGTTTGAAGTTTGCCCCGGCCATCACCACTGTCTTTAGCTAGCTAATGATAGCTCTGACAGGAATCTTTGCTTGAAGGTAATACGGTAAACTAGTCACTTATATACTTTATAGTCACACACAAAGCATTTAGACTGAACAGCTTGCTCGCTTGATCAAATAAAAACACTATGTTCTCGGTTAAGTTCATCAGTATGCTTCAGCAACTGTACGTGTAAAGATGTAAGGCCATTTTCTTCCGTTACATGCAATGACTTTCCCCCATACAGTGAATTCCCTTCCAGCTAATAAATCAAAGTCGAATATTTCAGCACTTTAGCATACTTTGGAAAACATTAATATGCTAATTAAATTTTAAAATAAAAAACACTTAACTAGGTCACTTCAAAGAACTTCAAATCTTTCTGTTACACAACCACGTGTTTCTAGCTCTTAATAACGCGCATTACATAAATTGCTTTTATGTTTTAATTGGAACATCTCGGCTTTGTTTTCACCGAGGAAAAGCAAGAGTGTTTTCAGCAGCTGAAAATAATGCCATCAGAGATGCCAGCCGATTAGGCTCCCCTGACACGGGGCATCGCTGCACGCTTGCTTTGATTTATCCTTTAGTCATTTCCAACACATACAGCGCTGGATCGTTCAGCTCTGCTGCTGCAGCTGCCGCACGTGGGACTGGAAAAACGAGTCGCTTTCCCCAGCAATAAAAAAAATATAAATGTCGTACCGCAAGTCAACAATAGCACAACAACAAATAGGAGCGATTAGCATGTCTTTTGTTTGTCACCAGACACCCTTGCCTCCCCGTATCTGTCCCCATGAATGTTTCGGGGAGTCTGATTACAGGAAATCCCGAGGGAGGAGGGGAGCTGTCCAACTGAGACGGAGAAGGACTTTTTTTGGGAAGCACCTTTTTGGGATGCACCCTTTTTGGGAAGAATCTTTTTAAATTGCAGGTAGCAGGGGGCTGTTCCTTACCTGGGGACAGAAGTCTGTGGCCACCTGTAGGTCCAGGTCCTCTGCCTGACTGAGCCCCAGCCACTGGGGAAGATTTGGGAGGTTTCTGCCCCCTTCAGTTTAGCCTCAGACGCCACAGTCCCTGTGGCTTTGACATGCACATGGTGGGCATCTCCTGCACGGTATACTCTTCCTGATATGAACATAAGACAAACTTAGGAATTCATAAGAATGCCACAAGTAGGATATTCAGCCTGTAGGGCTCATTATTTACCACATAAATGGCATGCACCATCTTTTTATCCAGGCACAAGGCTTTGGCTATGCTTGTCTTTCCACGGAAGACATGGCTCAGCCTGACACAAAACAAGGAAAAGGTTCTTCGCTTGCATTTTCACATTTTCAACACGGGGCAGTGGATAAAGTGAAAATAATGAAAATTAAAACGGTACCTTCTGCTCCAGCTTGCACACGTCGTCCATGAAATTCAAGGCTGCTAATGGAACCAATGAATGATTCGGCCTTTGCCTTCTTCTGTCAGTCTGTGTTGTATTGGTCTTCCCTGTCGTGATGGTGCTGCCTCAGCCTTTTAAGGAAGGCCTTATGGGCCATCTTTTCCACTGATGATGATAATAATAATAATAATAATAAGAATAATAAGAATAATAATAATAATAATAATAAATTATTATTATTATTATTATTCAGAACAATTCTTGAGGGGTGCATAAAGTGCATTACAGACATTTCAAAACTAATGTCCAACCATCCATTATCTATACCCGCTTATTCTGAGCAGGGTCCATCCATTATCTATACCCGCTTATTCTGAGCAGGGTCCATCCATTATCTATACCCGCTTATTCTGAGCAGGGTCCATCCATTATCTATACCCGCTTATTCTGAGCAGGGTCCATCCATTATCTATACCCGCTTATTCTGAGCAGGGTCCATCCATTATCTATACCCGCTTATTCTGGGCGGAGTCACAGGGGGTGCTGGAGCCTATCTCAGCATGCAATGGGCAAGAGGCAGGAATACACCCTGGACAGGCCGCCAATCTATTGCAGGGCACACACGGAAGGACACAGGCCCGATTCAACACAGAATGCACAAAATGCATTCCAGAAGGACACAGGCCGGATTCAACACAGAAGGACACAGGCCCAATTCAACACAGAAGGACACAGGCCGGATTCAACACAGAAGGACACAGGCCGGATTTGAACCCAGGACCTTCTTGCTGTGAGGCTGTGAGTCAACAGCGCTACCCACTGCACCACCATGCAAAACGAATGTGAGAAATAACAATAGTAATAATAATAATGATCTACATAAATGCAAAGTGAAAGGAACAAATGCTTCATCAAGTATTTCCTCTCTTTTACCAAATAATAAATACATAATGAATATGAATTGCCACCAAAAACTCTAATCGGGCACCGTGATTAGTTGCTTTACAAATATTACGTACGTGGGAAAGACTGCTTGTCACTGCATTTACCCTACACTACAGTCATGTAGCAGGCACAGTTATCCAGAGTCACTTACAATGCAGAACTGAACTATTGCAGGTATGTTTTTATGGTGAATGATTTCACACTCTGTCCAAAATGTATTTCTCTTTTCTTTTTCTTTTTTTAAGCAAAAAGTTGCCAGGGTTGGTGGCAGTGAGGAATCGATCAGCAGATTTAGTGTTCAGTTCCATTCTAGAACCTTCCACAGTTTAATCACCTTGGCCGCGAGCATGGCTATAATGACTCCATCGGCTGGGATCGGAAGTTCCAGGTGCCACTGATAAGTTTGCAAAGGAGAGATGGAGTGCACTGCCTTGGTCCAATTATCACCTCCTTTCTATTGCATTGCACTCTGTGTCAGATTTTGACTTATACCTCCATTAGCTTGGTATTAACAGTCACCAAGTTGGGCTGTAATAGGCTTTTTTATATAGATGCCACACACGCTCTCTCCCTCTCTCTCGCTCCGGCTCTCTCTCTCTCTCTTTCTCTCTCCCCAGCCATGCCACCACCATTCTTCATCTGACAGTTTAGTGAGAAGTTTAAAAAACTGATGATAAACTCCAAAAATATCACTACACCAAAGGTACCACAGTGCCTGGTGATTCATTAATATGTGTAAATTAATATTCCCTCATCAGTGGCATTTGACAAAGTATGAATAATATGTCTTCATTATATTAGGGTGAAGCAGTAAAGGTTTAGTCTATAATGGATGAAAGTCTCAGTATATTTTTTAGTTAGTTTGGAATACGTAGAGTTCCTATATATGTACATGTAATACATACGCACATATGTAATATGTGCCCATGTAACGTGCATGGAATAAAATATAGTGAAACACAACAGTTTAAAATGTAACAGAACCAATTTTATTTATATTTATATTACGTATAGACATATTAATGCCATAGCATAGCAAAACACCATTAATGACACCCTGATATACTGTAAGTTTCATCTCCAGTAACTAGGTCTCACAAAATCGTATATCAATTTTCTCCTAGCACTAGAATTGAAGAATAGTGTTTCACAATAACAACAGAAATGACAGAAAGCAAAGTCACTTGTACCCTGTCATTATGAGCTGTGTGTGAGTTGCTCTGCTCTCTACTGCTGAGATCAAGCATTTAAACAAATCTTTACTTCTTTTGATTATTCATTCTGACTGACACACTCTTTCAGGGAAACTCTTTTTTTAATATGTTATCCATTTATACAGCCGGGTATTTACTGAAGCAGTTCTTGGAAGTACAGCAAAGCCAATTGTGAACCACGCTCAAGAGTACAATGACAGGGGCTCATCTGGGATTTAACTGCCAACTTCTGAGTTACAAGTTCAATTCCTTACCCGCTAGACTATACCTCAAATTAAAAATGAATAAACCTTAATGACAGAACATTTTTTCCATGGGAGATATGTCAAGTTCTGAACTATTCCCGACTATTTCCTCTCAGAACTGCCATACATCCAGTTTTATTTCATGATCAACAGTTTGAATTTCTGGTGGCACTTTCCCCGGAGATGACCCTTGTAAGTGTTGTATAACAAATTAATAAGCATTACATAACACCTTCATAAGCACACAAAATGCAATCACAGTTACTGACGTATTCATGAATGCAGTGGAGTTAATAAAAAAAAAAAAAAAAAAAAAAAAAAATACAAACAGTAATTGTCGCCGTTCTCGTTGTATTAGTGTTAATCAGTTTAACCTTCAGGGTCCAAGTTGATCTATGCGGTTGTTCCCTGTACTTGGACCGGTACTTCTCTCTAGGGTTTTCGTCATACTTGTTCCTGGTTATGGTTATACACTTTGATGTACGTCGCTCTGGATAAGAGCGTCTGCCAAATGCCTGTAATGTAATGTAATGTAATGTAATGTATTCATGAATGTTTACAGTATGTAGTGCCCATGGGCGGGCCATGTACGGCATATGAAAAATCTATACAGTGCATGTGAAAGACCATTCATAGGAGGTGGGACTAATGAGTGCTAAAATAAAGAATGGACAGAGAACAGAACACACTGTATATGAGCACAAATGGCTGGGTAGGCCAGGGTTTGAAGGCAGACCTCTTGTTTTGGCACAGAACTAGAAAATTCTCTAATCACTTATGTAAATATTTGTTAGTATTTGAACATGAGCATGACTTTTGATCAAGCCAGAGAAATTTGTTTATTAGCTTAGAAATTACACCAATGTTTTAGTTTCACCGGGTGATTTCAAACAATCAGACATCACATAAGACTGACAATTTAGTTAATTTGTACATTTGTATCCATTTTACTTTGTTAGCACATGCCTGCATGTGTGCTTATGCACAAATGTGTATGCATGTGCTTGTGTTTACAGCAATAGGGAGGGCACTGTGAGAAAGAGAGAGAAACAGACAGATAGATAGAGACAGACAGAGAGAGAGATACTGTAGAGAGTGCATGTGTGAATTTGTATGTTTACGCGTTTTGTTTTAAAATGTGGTATGTGCGTGGGCATGCGTGTCTGTGCACGTGTCTTTGCAGTGAGTGGGGCATGATAGAAACAGAGAGAGAATAAGAGAGTGTGCATGAATTTACTATAGAGAGTGGGTGTGTGTGCATATTCGTGCACATGCACAGGTGTGTGTGTGTGTGTGTGGGCATGTATGTGTGTGCGTGTATGTGTGTGTGTGTGTGTGTGTGTGTGTGCGTGTGGGCATGTATGTTTGTGCGTGCGTGTGTGTGTGTGTGTGTGTGTGTGTGCATGTTTGCGCGTGAATGCACGTGGGCTGAGTTTATTCTGGGAGAGTGTAGTCACCGGAGTGTGACAGCAGCAGCAAGCTGGGACTGGAGACAGGTCACTTTTCAGCTGGGGGTCTAGCGGGGGGGTCTTGTGGGGGGGGTCTGGCACCTCTGATTAGGAAAGTGTCTGGAGAACGGCATGAACAAGCCCATAAATTGAATTGTACGGATCCATAATTTCAGGATTGCTAGTATTCATTAAACTTCAAATTGGATTTTGCAGCTTGTCTAGCTTGCTTAGCGTCCATGCTGACAAAAAAAAAACATTTATTTTTTGTTTATATTTTTGTAGAACAGTATTTTGGGAAATTGACCAAGTTTAAGTGCTAGAATTAATTACTGTGAATACTGACCTGTAAGTACAGCATAACTCTGTGCCCAGTGCAAAGCCAGTTTCCGTGTCCTTCCTGATGGGAAAAACTCATTTTCGTTTTCAGTAATTGCTTCTGTACGTTAATGGAAAATGTTTTGCGCTGCAGATGAAGGAGTACAATGACAGAAGTAAGTTTACTCCTACAGATGTACATAGCAGGGTCTTAACCAAAACTCTGGAATGTTACATCTGTTAAATGGGGGGGAGGGGGCATTGAGTGAATAATTTTATTTAAAATTTTTAAATATATAACCAGCATTACTTATAGTGTTCCCCCTTCTAACATGTTTTCTGTCCCATACCATATCAACACATGTCTGTAAAAACTGAGACACAGCAGGAGACATCGGATTATGCCAACCATAGAATCGGGACATAAGCATATTCCAGCAGATTCCCTTTTTGACTGAAATGTTCAGGAGATTGTTCATTGTGAATAGTACAGCAAAATGGAACAAAAGCTTTAAGCGGCTTAACTAAAGAATGCTTTGCAAGACTCCCCCACTCCCCAAAAAAAAAACACAAATTGACAAACAAGAACATACCTAATCTGGTTTTGTTGTAGCTTGGAATTCTGGGTTTAATGTTGGACAAAACAACGCCAACAGTAGGCTTGACCTGGAAGGAACTGGGACACAATGCAAATTCAAATTGCTGAAAGGTAGTTTTTTTCTCCCCCGCATAATACCTGCAAACAATAACCTCCGTTTATCAATGAATAAAAAAACACGGAAATTGTACGCATTTACATTTCTTACATTCAACTCCTTGCGCACTTGCGAAATCAAAGGGGGGCAGGTGCATAAATTTTACCGATCGACACAAATTCTGCAGACTAGCCACAGAATATGAATACTCAGTCCTCCAGCAGGGTGGCTGCAATGCAGCACACCTTGACGACACAACACGGTTCTTCTGCCGTCCAAAGCCTTACCATAAAGGACAGGTTACACGGGAAAAAACAGGCCCTGGAGCAAAGGGTTGGTTAGGCCCTTGAACGGAAAGTCTTTAAAAAGGACGAGGAAAGCTCGGCCTAATGAAACAACCCGGCCCAACCTCGCGCCCGCGCTCCCCCTCCCCCTCCCCTCCCCTCCCTCCGTCCGTCCGTCCGTCTCCCGCTCCGGCGTCCGTACTCGAAACCGCGCCCGTTCTAATGAAAATCCATTCCCGCCATTACGCACACGCGCATTCACGCGAAAGACGCCGCCTCGCACTTTTCGGCCGAGCCCCGGAAAAACCGGAGTGACAGACTCGGCGATGATGGATTGCTCCTTCACGTCCACTGACATGGAGCCCTGCCTGCCGGCTTCATTAAAAATTCAAGCCTCTTTCAATTACCCCGGCTCCGAGTGATTTATGCTTTTAAGTTTGATTTCAATTAGCCAACCTGTTTAGTCAACGTCCTGTTGTATACTCAAGTTACAGTCGGCTAGGAGAAACTCAATTACACCTTACATATGTTGATCCGGCGCATTAAAAATCGCCTAATTTGTTTCTTGTTTAGACACATCCTTTCCTTGTTCTCCGTCTCCTTACGGCGTCCTCTGGGTATTTGCAGCACAGTGCCACTTGCGAGTGGGGGGGGGGGGGGGGGGGGAATGTAATTACCATCGAACACAACAAGATTTTATTCTGTAAGTAATGCGCCCAGTAGATCACTCATGTTTGATTTCACAAATGTGCATACAGTAATATTCACAGGAATTACATCTGAATGGCGGAGAGCTGTTGGACAAGTCCTGGTGTTGCTGCGGCGGCGGGCCCGTACCCTTGTAAACCTCCAGTCATTTTTCCTGTTTAATAGGAGCTTAAAATTTCACAGCTACGCCCATAAAAAATGGCAGCAGACGGGGCATCCTGTGCCCTAGAGTGGAGTCAAGGACTGGGGACCGACCGTGAGACGGCCAGCGATAACCAGTATCCACCCCCAGTACGTTATTGATCGCTCATAAACGCTAAGCGCTTTCTAAGCACCGGTACATCATGAGAGACTCAGCAAATGGCACATCAATACAGGTGAGTTAAGTTCTGAGTTCGGGGCTGAGAGACCGCCTGTATTTAAGAAATATACTTGGTCATTTAAACAATGCAGGTTATATAAGTGACACACTTTCAAAGGCATTGCACTTTCCAGTTTTAGTCAATCTACGTCAAAGAGGACAAAAAGGTCTGTCATCTGACCAGAATAACCGAAAGTATTTTAAACAAGTAATAAGAATATAATTTGGTAACCCTTAATTTTACAAGGTCGTTATGACATAGAAATGACAGTGTCCTCCCAGTACCATTACATAATGCAAGTCATGAAAAGTCATGTCCAGTTATAACTGTGACATACCATAGTTATAACACAATCTGCGGTTTGAGTTGCGATAACTGACATACCAACCTACGTAGAAGGCACAGTACGGCAGGGTGGTCATAACACTGATTCACCATGACGTTTGAAAATGACTCAATAATCAGTTGAAATGCCAGCTTTCCAAATAATGATACCTAATGCTAAAGCTCCTTTTCATGAGCATATATTCTTCCAGATGTAGGTTGGAATTAATTCGTCTTGATAGATTGCACTAGCTGACAACACTCAGATTCAATGGCTGTCTAGGTGACAAGAAAGAACAGCAGTGAACTTCAGAGGTTTATAATGAAAGACAGAATTCATGTGACACTGTTTAAGTTGCAGTCTGTCCCTTTCAAAAGTATGATAACAAACTTTAAAGTTATACTTTTTGTTTGCAAGCCTTGCGTTCCACCAAACTTTCCTCTTCACTTGAAACTTAAGGGAGAGATAACTTGCGTGGGCTCACCTTTCATAAAGAATGTTAGGGCCAGGGTTGCCAGGTCTGTGCTTCATTGCCACAAGGACAATATTTTTGACTCTTTAACTTAGGTTGCCAGTTGCTAGACAACTCAAGTCACCTTCAAGATAGCTAGCTAGTGTGCTAACATCGTGACGCTATTGATTTAGCCAATTCTATGCTTGTAGCTAATTGTCAAGCCACAGCCATATTTGAGAGACTGAATATAGCCTGTCCATCCAGAGAGTCTCTCTGAATGGACAGGCTACACTAGCAAGAGCTTCAGAGCTCAGGAGCTGAACTTCAAGGAGATCTCTGACGATTTTACACAAAGCATAGCTGGTCAGACACGCTTCAAATGAGTGAGTAGATAAAGTCCCATTGAAGGTTTTACAATAATTAGAGTTTGGCCAGTGCACGTCTGCTTTTTTGATTTGACTGAGCAAAGCTGCCATGCTAAACCTTGGCAACGGTTTGGGGAAGGTCCTTTCCTTTTGAAAGACATGACAATGCCCCTGTGCACAAAGCAAGGTCCACAAAGAAATGGTTTGCTGAGTTTGGTGGAGAAGAACTTCATTGGCCTGCACAGAGCCCTGACCTCTACCCCATCAAACACCTTTGGGATGAACTGGAATTCCGACTGCGAGCCAGGCCTCACGCTCAACGTCAGTGCCCAACATCACTCCCCAACCTCACAAATGCTCTTGTGGCTGAATCGATGTGAATCCCCACAGCCAAAATCTACTCGAAACCCTTCCCAGAAGAGTGGGGGCTATTACAGCAGCAAAGGGGGGTCCAACTCCATATAAATACCCATGGTTTTGGAATGAGATGTTCAGCAAGTACAAATGGGTGTAACGTTCAGGTGTCCAGACACTTTTGGGAATTAAGTGTATCTTTCTGTACATTAAAGTTACAACCTCTTGTAATGGTCTGTCAGTTCTTTTTTTTTGTTGTTGTCTGTTCACAGCAATGCTGAAATCGAAATTGATGCCTGAAGTGTGCTCATTACATTTAAAAAGCCCAACTGATATTTTTAAATGCTCATCCTGTCAGTGGATGCATGACCGTTAAACTAGTTAAACTACCACAACTACCATTGCAGCTTTGAAATAAGTTGGTTTACTTTAGTTTTTGAGCAAAAAAAAAAAAAAAAGCTAAAAATTTAAAAGTTATTTTAACCTGTATTTAAGTACTGTGTACAACTGGCAATTATGTTTGCTTACATAATTTTTTCAGGTAATCAGTTTCCACAAAACTTCTGAGTAGGCTGAAATAATTTGATGTGGGCAAGGACAATTCACATTAAACTTATGTAACAACATGATGAGCACAGTGACATCACATTGTCTGGGTGGGAACATATCCTTCTGTATTTTAAATATATCACTGCAGGGTTGAATTTCAGAAGATATGGTTCTTCACAGCAAACGAACCTTTACGCAACCTATCTATCAAGATGAACTCATTACAACCTGTAAAATATATACAGGAATACAGACTTTTAACAAGGTGTTTTTGCATGAAGTATCTATATTTGGCAAGCTGGTGCATAGCAACACAGCTTTCGGCTTTTTAATAATGGACATGTCATGGTGAATCAGTGTTATGACACTCCAACTATAGTGAGGCAGCTTTCTTTGCAGGTTGTTATGTCAACTGTGTCATAACACAAACTGTAGACTGTCTCATAGCAAGGGCATGTCATAGTTATGAACTGACATGAGACTTCATGATAGGTATTATATCATGTTAATAACACTGTCATTTCCATGTTATAACGACCATGTCAAATAAAGTTCTGCCTATAATTCTTATTGTGAAGTAAGGAATATTTAATTATATTTCTTGTATTTTTTTAATTGATGTTTTACCATTTTCCTGAAGAATGAAAACCTGATGTTCAGCAAAACAGAACCATGGTATCCTAGCGAGTGGAGAAATGGTAACAAAACATTTTAAAAACAAAACTGCTCAGTATACTTTATAGCGTTTCAATGTTTCTTTTCTATTTTTCAATATCAAAACTCGGCTCTTTTGTTCAAATTCAATACCTTTTATTGGGCAAGATGCCAATATGTGTTATTTCAAAATGTATGAAAGTTCAGTTTCGGGCTGAAAACTCTCAATTTTACAAATGTTTTATTCAGTGTGAGTATATTCTGACTTATAAGTGAATCACGAATGTCTCAAGAGAAGTTATGGGAAGTTATTTCTTTCTTTTTTTAAATTGCATGACATTGAAATTCTATTATGGCACGATGGAGGAGGCCGAGAGCATTGTTTATGGCACAAATGCCACAGAGGCCAACTGTATTAAACACATGATCTATCATACGGAGCGTCTGTGTGTCAGCGGATGACAGTGATGAAGTCCAGCACGCGCTGATTCTCATGACCGCGGACAGGAGCAAACTACTCAACGGGAACGCTGAAGGAGTCCTCATTTAAATAAGAACACAACAGATACGGGGGAAGCAAAGGGTGGATGGGGGAACTGCCTGAGCGGCCCGCAACACATGCGTGATTCTGAGTGAGCACCTGCGTGAGAAAAATATCTACCGAAATACAAGAGCTATTTGGACCTGCCCGGTTTTGCAGTCGGATGATGAAATACAATAAACGAGCGGGGGGGGGGGGGGGGGGAAGTAGGTCAGGCACGGTGGGCTCTTGGCTTCATTCTACAACATGTCATTGCTTCATGGAATTAAATGAAGAAAAATTGCTCGGACTGGACATGTGCCTCTGAATGAAATTGTTTCAGAGTTCTATTTAAACCATCTGAACAGGTGCTTCTCAGCCCAGGTTTAACACTCTCTCTCTCGCTCTCCCACGTTCTCTCTCTCTCTCCCTGCAGGGCCTGCTTTCTTTCTGCTGTCTCACCGTGGAGTCATAGCTAATGAATGTGAGACCCCCCCCACACACACACACACACATGCGCATACATACACACACACACACACACACACACACACATAAACACACACACACACACATAAACACACACGTGAACACATACCACATACACACATGCACATACACACACCCTCACAGAATCAAACAAAAACACAAGACGAGACCCACGAGTGCAAACTCACACTTCTCAAATGCCAGTTGGAATAATTCACAGTCCGCAATCTGACGAGTGCACTTCCAGGCCTTACCCAACAGCGTGCAAATCCTGTCCACAGGCCCAGCGCCCCAGTTTGCTCATACGGGGCGGCCAGTAATCTCCCTCATGCTGTCCTTCCGCACACAAATTCCTCATTCCTTACTGTACACAGAAGGCCCTCGAAGCTCTGCATTACAAGGCATTCATCAGGGCTCCTCCTCAGCTCTCAGAGACGTGACTACCACCGCAGATAGAGGAGGAACTCCCTGCCCCAAGCAAACACTCCAACTGGATTTCCCACTGCTCTCCAGCCCCCCCCCCCCCCCCCCCCCCCCGCCGCAGTGCCCCCTTCCTCCATTTTCCCTCTCATTTATTTTCTTCAGAGCAAGAAATCAGAAAGTGCGAGGGTTCGAAGGACGGCCCCCCTGGGCTTTGTTACCTTGGCAGAGGCCAAATTCCCCCGCCATCTCCTGCGCTGGAAGTTGAGCGTCCGCGCCGAGCCCCACTCGCGCACTCTGTATTAAACACACCGAGAGGCCAGAGACAGCGAAGCAGAGCCCCACTCGCGCACTCTGTATTAAACACACCGAGAGGCCAGAGACAGCGAAGCAGAGCCCCACTCGCGCACTCTGTATTAAACACACCGAGAGGCCAGAGACAGCGAAGCAGAGCCCCACTCGCGCACTCTGTATTAAACACACCGAGAGGCCAGAGACAGCGACGCAGAGCCCCACTCGCGCACTCTGTATTAAACACACCGAGAGACCAGAGACAGCGACGCAGAGTGCCGCTATGGGCAGCTAATCGCTAATCTTTGGGGGAATCAGTGTAGAAAGACCCCTTTCAGAGCTATCAAATTAATTTCATATCTGCATCACAGGGCTATAGCATGGATTTATTTTATATCGTTACAATGGACAATTTTGTCGTGGAAAACAACAACAACCTGCTTTACATCCTTTAATTGGGAGGGTGACTTTTTACCCATCCTTGTCCAACTAACAAGGTAAATATCATGAGAACATACTAAACAAGAGTGATTTACGTACGTAAATTGTGTAGAATGGCCCAATACTGCCTTATAAATCAGTGAATGATCACCATCTTGTCCATCATTTGTCAATAAACACCCAAGCACTAGTTATTCCCCTAAAAATCTCCACTGAACCACTGAACTGACCACATTACACAGGGGCGAATCCAAGACGAGCTCACCTTGCAGAGGGCAAGAAAAGTTTACCACCTGGTTCCCAGACAGGCCCCCAAGCATTTATGCATTTTGCGGTCCACCGTATTACGGTTTTGCAGTGGTCCCCCGACAGAGTTTGTGCCCATTTTCACTCTTCACCAAGAGGGGCTCTGTTCAACATTTGACAAGAAAGAAGTGCCCTATTACCATGGCGCCATGGACAGCAGATGGGTCCTCTGGTGTCCATATAACTACATAGAGTTTGACCTCTTGTGCCCCATCCAAACAAATATAAACTGGGAGCGAGAGAAAACTCTTTTTTTTTTGCAGCCGCAGTTCAGTAAACTGTCATGGCGACTGCTACTACTTTGGAGCTTTGTGATGCTGCCTGCCTTGGCTCACCACCCACCTCGAAAGCCCTCAAAATAAATTAGAGCTAACCTCATTTTGCTGCAGTAATGCAATTGTCACATTCCAATGTGTAGCGTTTAATGTATGTTTCAAGGTTCCCACTTCCTGCTATCTATCTCATTATCCGCTTAACTATCATCTTCTGCCGGATGAGTTTCATGTATTTGTAAAACTGATTCTGTCGATGTTAAAAGACTCGACCGCCGCGTGGCTAAAAACAGGTGCCTGAAAGCGTTCGGAAATCACATCAAGAAGGAAGAAGCAGCTCGAGGCCTGGAGTTATATGTGCTCAACAGAGGCCAGAATAGAATCTGAAAAGAAAAGAAAAAAATCTTCAGTCAAACTTTAAACAAAGTTCTCTTCAGGACCTATTCTGACTGAAGACAAAGACATGCAAAGTCAATTTCATTCAAAATCAGCCATTAATGATTTTAGAATTAAACAATAATGTTATTCTGTAATCCTGAAGTACGTATTTGTAAAATTTCTCATAGGGCCATTCCGCAGACAATTAATTTTACTGGAAAAAATAAGACTGCCTGAATTAGACTATCCACCCTCCAGAAACCCGAATCACTTGGAGGACCTGGAGCACCAAATTTTCACAATTAGTTGATCTCCACCCAACTACAGTACATACAGGACTGGACAAATGAAGCGACTCCATCATGGCTAGATATAGGGCAATCAATAACCACTGAACTGCCCATCAAGGACATGCCTTTTATTGACAAATCCATTTCTTAAAAAAACCACAGCTGATTTCAGCTAGTACTATCAGTACAACTCAGCGTGGTAGAAAGCAAATGAAATTCTCCATTTTATTCCACTGCCCTCTATGCTCTCACACCAATCTGGCACAACCCCGCGTTTCCAATCAACAAGAAACCCTTCATTTCACAGATATGGAAACAAAGAGGGGTAGTCAGCTTAGAACATAACATAACAACGTAATGACAGGAACTGGCCATTCAGCCCAACAATGTCCCCAATTTTCCTAACTAAATTGGACCTAGTGCTCTGATTACCTACAGGCTAGATAGTATCTAGCATCTTTTCAGTGGGGGCTTGCTCATGACCTTCAACCTCCTACAAGATAGACAATTGCTCATTTCCATATATCCAATTACAATAAGCTATAAAGCTGATATCAGCAATGTTCACGATCCCATTCCACTCATCAATACAACACTCAGCCATCTAACCTCCTCAGATAAAACCAATAAAACCATGTCATTACCAACAGACAAATGGATATCAGACCTTAACATACATTTTGACGCTCAATGGCAAACCGCATGAAATAACACCTCCTCCATGACCTGCAACTCAGATGCTGAACATATACTGTTTAAGATCTACTTGCATCACCAACCACAAACTACATCTTATGGGATACACAGACAGCAACATACACATCTCTTAAGATGGCAGTCTTCTTTGGGTGATGTTGCATGTAGTTTACTATTGACCTGACTGAGTGATTCCATATAAGAATTCAATGTACCTGCATTTGTTACCTGTACAAATGGAAAATAAACGGTCTATCTATCTAACTCATGTTCATGCTGCCCAAACGCAATAGATAGCTTAATTACTTTCACACGCTCTAGCATTGCCCATACATCCAATCATTTGGGTCAGAGGTCATGAGCAAGCTACCGGTGTTCCTCGCCATCAGCATCCCTACCAGCCCATCTATCTCACTGCTGGGTGACCTATCCATACCTCACACAACCCCGCAATACAAAACATTTATACTTATATCACTAACAGCTCCTAAAGAAAATCAGCATTACTCAAATGGAAAGACAGAACCAAACTGTCCATAGGCCTAATCTATTTTCTCAATGTATCAGCAGAACATTCAACCCTAGAAAAACGTACAGAAATGCTAACAGAATCCAATCCTTTTATGATACCCGACCCTAACTGTGACCGTACCCCAAAATGAGCCTACCTCCAAGAAAGCCCCTCCCAGTTACAAAGATACACGCACACACATATTGAAAAGTAGCTTAGCAAACACACATGACTTATGAAAAAAATATGGAAGATGTGTAACCCTCCAAAGTACTACTAAATAAGCAGCTCATTATAAACCTCTGTATTCTGGAACTAACCATGCACCTTCAAAGAAGAAGCTACTTCTAATAGCTTCACATCAGCTACCTACCCTCTGTGTTGTTAAATGTGTCCCTGCATTATCACCCTTCACCAGTACACATCATATATATGGCACAATGCAGACGAACTAAGATCTTAACTTGGCAAATCTGCAATCTGGGAGTCCACAGATGATATGTAACCAGGTTCTGTGCTTCTCAGTATGCCAGCTCTTGAGAAGAGTTATGTGCGCCTGCATGGGTTTTGCCTATAATGGAAAATTTTTGATTGAATCAACCACAGAATTGGTGGACCCATATGTCCCTCCATGCCTGCCAAATGCGTTGCGTTTTGGGTGATCAGCACTGGAGAAGCTGGTGAAGGGGGATGAATACTGATAAAAACAGCAGGGTTCCAGAACCTTCTGTGCCTAGCCTCCTAAAAAGTCACTAGGCACATAAATGCAGGGGTCAGGGTGGGGGGTTTGCTTAACAACTGATACTTCGCTTCTTAATTTATTCTGTGCTAATTACAGGAAACCCATTCCTCCACATCTTGACAGTATAACACTTTTAGTGACAGGAGGAGAGTACACTCTACATAGCTTTAGGTAAAATTGAAGTGTAAGGTTTGTTTAACACTTTTGTTTATATTTGGTTAAATGTCCTTCACATCCTGACAGACATTATAATTATACTGTAAGCTCTAAGAAAAAAAATCTGATGTCTCTTATTGCCCCGGATTCTGAAGTCAGTCACTCTAAATTTCACAGTGCCTGAATCTTAACAGCCAATCAGAACAGCTCTCTGCAAGGAGACCAATCAGGACAGCTGTCTGCCTGTCAATCATGTTGTGAGTTCACAGCACTGTCGGGGCAGAGATACCGCAGAGATGGTGCAAAAGCTAGCTAGTTGCCTAGAAAGCAAAACAAGACCGGCAGGAAAAAAATCTGATAAAATTACCAGTGTATTACAAAATTACTGACAGTGTATACTGATTTTTTTTTTTTTTTTTTTAAACAAGAGCTAACCTCATCATAAAAATGTGCTCAGGCCAAAGTGTAACATATTTCTGCAGTAATCATTTCTCTTTCTCTCTCTCTCTCTCTCTCTCTCTCTCCCCTGCGTTTTGACACGTACAGCGTGAAATGCATAATTTGTGATCTGGGTCACCTGACACATTTGGAATGTTTTCTGTCAGCAGCAGATGTGCTCAGCACTTGGGCGAGGATGGATGTGTGAGCAACCAGATGGACAGATTAACATTTTAACCGTGTTCAGGAAGAGAATGAGCGCAGCTTCGCCTTAGTCACTTTGGCCTGAAGTTCCTCCTGCTGCCCCCCACGGCCACAGGCCACCAACCTTTTCATCACAGAGAGCAATAAAGGCTAAATTCATCCATCCAGACCCACAGCGTTGATAAAAAACCACCCAAATGCCAATATTTGACCTTCTCTACAAACCATTCTGTTTTGTAGAGACTCTAATCTCAATCCTTTATAATCAGGGGCACTGGGTCCTCCTTTATTCTCAAAATGAGGCTGACACATTTCACACCCGAGTCTGCTGATCAGGTCATTTCACTGGGTGAATCACTGTCTCATCTTACCCAATGGTCCTTCTCATTTGAAATTAGACCGCAATCGTGTCCTTTTTGTCAGACAGCTCATAAATTACATTTTCGTAGGAAAACAAAGACTGCTATCTCAGTCCTTTTTTTCTTACTATTCCCACACATTCGTATCTGGCCTATCAGTCAGAGAGCACGCAATTATCGTCTCCCGATGCCTCGTAGCGTGTCAGTGTGTGTGTGTTTGTGTGCCACCCGATTGCAATTGTAATGATTTTCGTTCCCACTGGGCCAGATAAACGGGCGTGTTTTTTTATGCGCAGTGATGACGTCACGCTACAAACGCGTAGCATGCACGGGCCCCCCAAGCACAGGATGACATCAGCACAGCACACGGCGCGGTGCAGAAGGGGCTGCGACAAAACGAAAGCTTGCTCTGTCATTGGACAGTTTTTAGCGCTGCACAGCCGCTAGATGTGCCGTCTCACGGATTGCTAAAAATGTAGCGATGCAGCTCGTTAGCGACATGAGGAAGAGAGTCTAATCGCTACACGTGGAACCGTTGTCCAATCAGTGTTGTCATCATCACCCCCTTCTGTTTATGGCAGAATTTCATCATGTACTTATTATGTAGTATCAAAGAAATAGCGCACAATAAGCATGATAACATTCCCAGAGAACATGAAAAAAGAGTGTGGCCCATTTCTATTTCAAATATATATATATATATATATGTGTGTGTGTGTGTGTGTGTGACTTTTTGGATTTGCACCCACCAGTTAAGCAGTGGGTGTAAAAGATTAAAAAGCTAATGGAGTCTTTTAGCCACATCTTAACTGAAAAAGTTTAGTGTGGATTTGTTTCTAAATGCATTTACTGAATTCTTTGTGTTGGTGCACCTCGCTTTTTAAAAGGACTGAAACAAGACTGAAAATGTTTCATCCTGTGGTCCACAAGCTGTGCAGTTTGTGGACTGAAGCTGTATAGCCGTATAGTCATTACAAACGCGGGGCCACACTCAATTCATATGCAGCTGGCATGGGCAGGCTATAGGGTTTACCAGCAGTTTCTGATTTGCTATTCATTACTTTTAGCTTGCTTTACAGAAGATTATTACATGCTCCGGTTATACACCCCTGAGTATCGCCATGCTTACCATTTTCACATCACAGCAAAAGTACGTGTCGGAGGAAAACCTCTGCCCTGCTCCGCGAGCGATGGAGAGATAATTGGCTGGAACTCACTGTAACTTCTAAGCACACAGTCACGAACCAGCGCATGACAGCCCAAGCAATTATAATGTCATCAGAAAAATGACTGGCATCTGCTGTACTGACACAGGCACAATGGCCTGACAAGGTTAATTGCTCCAATAAGCCTTGAATGAGTTTTCACATATTCCTTGATAAAAATGAATTCACGGAAACCTTTGAACAATTGTATTCTATGTTCTGATTGGTCAATGACTGGTTATTATTTCTCTATAATGACCCCTGTTTCAAACTTGATTATATCCCTCCGCACTCTACACAGGCAAGTAGTCTGGTCAAAATGTGCTCTTACTGTATGATCTCTCTGACACCTGTTGCCAGAAATCCTTTCCTATATAACTTAAGACATTATAACACAAATCATGAATATAGATATATATATATATATATATATATATATAATGAGAATATATCTCATTAGTTTTTACTAATACTTACTCAGCAAAGATGCCCCCTTTAACATGTTAAATTTCACAATAAAGGGAAATTAGATTTTTAGTGTACTAGGCAAATGCGACTCCCCTGGCCTGCAAAAGAAATAATAAAACAATGTGAGCTAGCTTGTTTATGGTTACTAGGATACTTAAAGACGTTGACAGGAAGTTGTTTTTTGGATCTATTTTTTTGGCTGATGGTATAGCTGTATACACATACAGTAATAAAATCACATTTAAACATTGGTTTGTGACAGATACACAATATATGAGCCAGGTAGTTGTGCTATTAGTGGGATAATGTACAACGAGCAAGTCAGTTGTTTCAAAATATGCTCTTTCAGGGTGAATAAGAGCCCACCACTTCACATCAGGGTTGGATCACCCTGTCAAACCTTCTTACCTAATATCTCAGCTATTACAAAACATTTCCGGAAGACTGGGGAAGATGGTGGTTAGAATCCCTCTTGGTCATGAGATAATTATGCTGAAAAACCTCTTAGAACATTTCTGAACATTTTATTCTTCCAAAGTACTGTCAAAGTCCCAAAAAAACATTCCAGGGGTGTTGCATACAAACCTCCTGGCTTCTTCTGCAGACAGCTTCTCTCAGTCAAGAACAAAATCCACGAAGGAGACCTATCAAATTCATTTTCTGAATAAAAATGACTTGAAATCGCAGATGAAACATTCTAGAAAAAAATGAACTGTCTAAAATTGTTCCTGCTATATGACTTAACCATAACGTTCAAGGGGCATGCAGAAAACTGACTAAACATATGTGCTAGGAGTATTTACCCTAACTTTTTTTTGGGAACTTTTTTGGGAACTTTCTTGAGAACCAAAAATTGTTAACTGGATGTAGTGAAGGCCACTTTGACACAAAATAAGACACACCATACATGTCCTTGTGCCTATATTGTATGAAATTGTCATTTCCAGACAAAGAACCTACATTTTCTTGGAAGTACAAAGAATATCTTTGTTCAGCCTAGGAGCCAACCTTTTTTAAATACCAGCTCTGGCTTGGTCAAGTGACAAGATCAATTGAATGCATTCAAGTCCGGGTTCTGCAAACAGGTTTTTGGTGCCTCTCCATTAATAAAACAAAATAAGCTCCTTCGGAGATAATTGAAATGCTAAATCTAAAGGTACAGTGAGTACTGAACAGTCATAGCACTTTATAGTGGGATTCAATAACATGCATTACATTTCAAGCTGTTAATTGAACGCTGAGAAGCACTTTGATTCTGAAGTTTTTTTACCGTTCCTCTCTGGTGTTAAATGCCTTTCAGCACCATCACCCCCAGCATGCTCTCACAATCACGGAGTCCTCACAGATCCCGCCGCCACCATGCAGTCAGACTGTAAACGCTAATCAGTCACCATAGGAGAAGGGTGGTAATAAAGGAGAAGCTGCCCGCCATATATCACAGGTTAACTAACTTGGTTTAACTTACACGGGAAAAAGTGCTTTTAAATTCTGTGCTCCTCATACCTGGAATGAACTGCAAAAAGACTGGAACTTGATTCTTTTGATTTTAAAATAAATAAAAGGCATTACGAATAATTGATGTCTCTAATCTTAGAAAATATCAGGATCTTTTCATTTGCCACTGTTATGTTATGCGCAATGTCAACACACAGTGTTGGTTTACACAATAATCACTGACAGAAAAAAATAACTTCTAATTTTGAACTTAATTTTATGACTGTGTCACTTCTGTCACAAAGTGTTCATTTGAAAATAAGAAGAAAAAAAACACATGAAAAAAAAAGAATTAAAAAGAATTCCGAACCCCATCAGCAGTACCTCACAGTCATCCTCGGGGAGCCAGTTCCTAACTTCTCAATTCTACTTTAAAGAGGCACCTTTAACTGCTTTTTGTTTCAAAGCTCTTTCAGTGCGTGGAATATGAGGTGAAACTGACTGAGGGAAGGACGTCCGATGAATCATTCTCCACCGATATTCGCTAACTTTGAGGGCCTGGCTTGTTACAGCGTTAAACGGCGGTCCTTGGAGCTTAGGACGGTCTTCATCCTGTTGTAACTCTTGAATGCGTGTAAAATGGGGATCTATTGTGAAACCGCTGGATTGCCTCTGGTTTGTCTTATCCAGAAGGGTTGGGGTCAACTCAGAAATGGAGAATTGTTGATGAGTTCCAATTCAATTCTTGATTTTAATTTGAACTGAAATAGATGACAGGAAAACAATTATTAAAAATTTAATTAAAGTAAATGGAATTTAATTCAACAAAAATGGATGAAATTCCAATGGCCTGATCTTTTCAATTATGTGTCACAATGCAAATATTTGATACAAATGATATTAACCTAGCTCTAATCTTGTTGGAAAGCTGTTAACATTTATTGTGTATAAAGCAGTCCTTGTAAAGAGAAAGTGACAACTGCTCAGTGATGTAAGAACTCTAAATACCCATTCTGAGTGCACTGTCCTCGGGAGCTGGACATGGAAATGTATATTCCAAGGTGGATTTTTATGTGGATATTTATAGTCTCAGTCTTCCGTAAATCAATCAATATACACTCCTATATTCCAGAGGCCGAGTCAGGTAATATACAGTATGCTGTTTGATATGACTGGAAACATCTGAAGTCTGTGTGCTATTATGGACAGCATTTAACAAAATTTTCCATATGTAAGCCACAGATAGTGCAACTGCTACTGCTGCTACTGCTAGTAGTAGTAGTAGTAGTAGTAGTAGTAGTATTAGTAGTAGTTTTCGTAGTTGTAGTTGCTGTTGTTTGGGTTTTATCTAAAGTTGCCTGATATTTCCATCATCTAAGATGCTCTTCATGAGTGCAGGGTGAAGGTCAAGTAGTCATCTTTATCATAGTAGTCATCCTCCACATTTCAGAATGCCTTGGTTGATCAGGAAGCAAAGGTAGCAAAGCAAAAGTGTGGCAGGGTTGTGTTGGGTTGTACAGGTCCAGTGCTGAGTAGAACATCTGATTTGTTACACAGAATTTATTTGAATGTCAGTTAATCGTTAATTCAGTTCCATAATCTTACATTATGAAATTTTATAATGAAATTTCTCAATAAATCCATATATTGAAAATACTAAATTGACCCTAACCTTGTCCACCAGACATGACAACAGCAATGACAAAGATCAGTTGTTTGCCAATGGAACAGTTTGTAACTGTGCTTTGATTTGATTAATAACATGGCTTTTTGCTCAAAGAAAGCAAATTCAGCACAATGCAGTTCCGTGGTTAAGCCCATTAGGGTGTGTATGGCCTGTGAAGCACTGGGCTTCTCAGCCATACTGTGCAGAAGCTTAACTCCTCCTTCCTTCTTCTTCTTCTTCCTTTATACTCTTCTCTAAAGTACAATGCCCCATATTCTTTCAGTTTTTATTCTGGCCCAGCAGGACGGCTGCAGCGAAATCGTTCCTCTAAGCCGGCGCGCGTTCTTAGCTGAAGTCGAGCGGTGCCGTGAATAATCGCAGCCGCTTGACCGTTCGGGGGGGGGCGGAGAGAGCGGAGAGCGGCGGGCAGTTGGAGCGGTTGATCCGCTCTCAGCTTTTTCCACATTAAAAAATGAACTTTTTTACGAGCGAATGGAGGAAGTAAGAAGGAGAGCACTCCCAGGTCTCCGTGGAGGGCCGCGCTTTATCGATCTGTGTTTCGACGGCTCAGCTGAAGCAGCCCAAAGGGGGGTGTAACCACTGGAGAGCCTTGCCCGGTACAAACAATGCAGAGACAGAGTGGTGGACCAAAAGAGGAGTGAAGGGGGCCTGACTCTTCTGTACCCCTGGGGAACGCGTCGCCTGAAGTCTGTGGCCTGGACCCAGTCAACATCGCCCTTAAATTTGACCTACAACTAATCATTCAAAAATAAATAAATTCACAAACAGCCATTTTTCTGTTTCATTTTGGGGATTGCTGAATTTCACATACTGTTTGGGTGATGGAAGAAGAGAGAACTAATTAGTTGTGAATGTTTATTAAATCCAGGCCTGCAACTTTTGCCCATCACTCATCTACAACCATTCATCACCTTTACCACTTTTATCCACTGGGTTATGGGCCCTATTATTATTAGTTTGGCAGATGTTCTCATTCAACAGAGACTCAAGCGGAAACTATGACCTGGTACATTCAATGCATACCATGTCTAGACCAGAAAATCCAGAATTAAAGACTAAATAAGCAATTGTCCGACAAACAGTTATTCTGAAATGCACATTACTGTTAGACCTACGTTTGACATCATGATAGATGTAAATACAAGTTAAATGTGGCTCCATTACTTTTTGGTTTCTTGATTAGCAGGTCTTAAAATGGCACTTAGCTTGCTCTCTGAAAAAAAATCCCCCCTAATGGAATTAGAGCTATGTTTATCGATTCCAGAAAAACAGAAAGTGTCTGAATAGACCCCAGCTACTTATTTTGCTGCCCAGAAATTGACATTTCATGAAGAGATCTATATTAAAAGGATGATACTTGCTTTGCATGTGTAACTATGCACTTCACCTGCCCCACCCTCCCCACCACCCGCCCCAACTGCCCCACCATCCCTCAGATTAACCTTAAGTGATTTTTGAAAGTGTGTAGCTTTAACTTTAAATGGCTATTTTTTATATCAAAGAAAACTATTTAAAAGTATTGGTTAGTCTCAGCACATTGTAGCCCAACTTTGATTCACTATATTTGTTTTTTGTCTGAGTGCACTTTAAACAATAATTTTTGAAATTGGCACTGTCAGGAAGAGACTGGCAAGGAGTGCATTTATTTTCCAGGAGCGCATTAATATCTGCAAAAGCACGGGGCAAAACTAAAAGAAGAAGAAAAAAAAGGCTTTGTCCTGTATGACACTGTACATGCTGAGCAAGAAACGGAAGAAGAAAGATTCTAAAGTGTTGTACAGCATGTCATTCCAATGCATCAAGACATGGCTTGTCCGTCTCTACGAAGACCATAGAAAAATCATCTGTGTGTTTTAATGCTAACATCTGTCAAGTATTGCGCATCTTTTCCAAAGCCTTTGTTTTCAGATACAGTATATCCGTGTGAATGCATTCTTGCACCCTCAGGATCACCTGTTTTTAGGTCAGTCATCCTTCGGCATTTGATTGGCTACCCAAAAACTTTTGACTTTTCTTTTTGTGGATGTTAAGAATGCACACACTGCATAATAGTTGGTATTTATAAGCCGTACCGGCGTTATTCAAATTAAATCATGGAAACAGCTGCATGAGTTCTTTTGAGAATGAGAATTTTTTTTTAGTTGTGCATGGGCTGTTGTAGTGGCACTAGGAATTTTACAATCATGCTCAATTTGTGTGCATGTGTGCGTGTGCGCGTTTGTGCACGTGTGTGTGTGTATTTATGTGCGTTCGTGTGTGAGTGTATCTGTGTGTTTCTGTGTATGTGTGTGCTTGTGTGTGTGTGTGTGTGCGTTCATGCTTTTGTGTGTGCGTGCGTGTGTGCGTGCGTGCGTGCGTGCACTATATGTAGGAAGATAAGTGCGGATGCCTGCCGACAGTTTTGAAAAAGGACATGTTCTCATTTGCTCTGAGTATACTGTGTTCCCATGAATAATCACCATGCCAATTATTTTGAAATTCTCCTATTCAAGAAGACCAGCTGAGGGGAATCACTGCTGAGATGTGCTCTCACAGTCAGACAGTCAGCAGTTAAACAGGATCCATTCCAATACTGGGCTTCCGAACATGACAGAGGCCCTCCCAGGGGATTCTGGGCAGACACTATGTGTGGTTCTCCCTCCTAAATTCACATTCGCTCTTGTAAGGCTAGACCTCCCCATCACCCCTAAAATCCCTGTAATGTCCTTGTCATTTCACAAGCATAAATTGCTGCCATTTGCTTTTTTTCCTGAAATTGTCTAATGTGTCTAAACTCACCACCCTCACAACCCTCTGCATAGTGTTGGAGTCCACATTGTGGCTACAGTTGTTTCACAATAGTTTTGATTTATCGCACTACTTCATCCTCATTTGCAATTGGCATCCATTTCGGTCAATTTAAGATGCACAAAATGTGCCAGGACAAATATGAACTTGGGGGGGGGGGGGGGGCAAGGATGCGCCCCCTCCCCCAAATTCTTATCCCAATTCCTTTTTCCATTTTCCCACCAGACACTTTGAGATGGCTTTGGAAATATTTAATTTCTTTCCAAATTAAACACATCAGACAGCATGCTTCAGCTGACAGCAACATTATGTTTTTGTGTGTGATCCATGGCTTCTGGTAGGATTTGTAAACCCAGCAATAACTTATGTACTCCCTTGACCTACATCGCTTTCAATAAAAACGCCCCTCAAACCACATCTAGCGTCACCCAGTCCTCAAATCTCCCTTCACGCTTACGACATCCACCCTGATTTCATAAGCCTCAAAAACTATTAAATAATGCGGCTTCACTGTGAAGAAAAGTTAATTATCTGAACTATTCTCCCAAAAATCTTCACAAAGGGCAGTTTTCTAAAGTTATTTTGAATCTGTAAACTTTGTTGCTGGCCTGCAGGGTGCCCTCATTTTCACTCTTAAAAACTGTTCAAGTTTCACATTTCAAGGGCTGCCAACAGCCCCTTTCAAGTGGCTTACAAATG
This sequence comes from Anguilla pacifica, assembly GCA_039654925.1. Taxonomy (NCBI): domain Eukaryota; kingdom Metazoa; phylum Chordata; class Actinopteri; order Anguilliformes; family Anguillidae; genus Anguilla; species Anguilla pacifica. The sequence continues at coordinate 60,533,725 of CM077288.1, forward strand.
AAATGCAGAAATATATATATAGTTCTGCTTCTGCACGGAGACGCATGTGGGCTTGAAAGGAATCAGGCTGACGGGATAATGTTGAAGCGCCGCTTGCGACGGAAGGATACTTTCAAGTGGGACCGAGGCGTGCTTTGGAGCGCTCATCTGGGCCAGATCAGGGGCGCTGGGCCAATAGAGGCATCCAAATGGGAGGGTCCGGAAGCGGTCAGCCAATCAGCCGTCTGAGAGAATGAGGAGTGGGCGGTGGGGGGGGGGGTAAGGGAATGTGAGGGTAGATGGACTCATAGCCTCTCCTGTTACAGCCTGTATTGTTTTGCGGCCGTGTAAACTAAACAGGATGTGCAACGCTGTGGCCAGACCTCCCCCTGAAAGGACAGCTTGACTGATGTGCCCTAAGGAAGAGGTGGATATTAATTCCGATGTGTTGTTTCGCTTAGTCAAGCACAAGATTTGGGTGTCCACCTCCTCCCTCTCCGCCTCTTCTCTCCTCTCTTTCGCTCAACAGGCTTCCCCCTAGCGGGACCTTTTCTTACATTAAGCACTTTTCCATACGCGGACGTAGCTGCCAAACAGAAGTCTGCCCTACACAAATACAGCCCTGAAAGCAATCGCTGCATAGCTTTCTGTGCTACGCTTTCCCAGACGATGAAGAAAGAACATAGAAAGAACACAGTAGTTGTCTATGACCATGAAAGGCACGTTTTGTACGTCGCTTCGGGTAAAAGCATCTGCCAAATAAATGTAATGTAATGAATATAACCAAAGGAAATAAAACGATAAGAAATGAAAGGCTTTGCTCAAGTCACCGCTTCAAAGAAAAAGTTAACGTGACATAGATCGAACCAAAGCAGAAAACCGTACGCAAAAACGTCTGGCGGGGGGGGAAGAAGAAAAAAAAAAAAAAAAGGCAATCGCCCCTCATTAAGCTTTTAGCCAACTGCTGTCAGCATGGCTTCCTTCTGGAGGCCAGAGTCCCCCTTCAGACCCGGCACCTCTCCGAGCCACTCGATATATCACTCACTTCCAGGTAGCGGGTGTTGTGCCGGCAGGACTCGGCGAAGATTCAGAGCTCGTGCGGCTTAATTAATTACTCCCCGAAAAGTTAACAAGGTCGCGCGAGTGTTCCGCCGGAAGATGTTAACGAGGTCGCCCCCCCGACACCCGCAACACCTTCGTCGACGCCGTTTCTAAATTGACTCGTGTAAACTGGGTGCACCGCAGCATTTAAATATCGCCACGCGCGGGTTTCTGGACCGGCGTTCACGGGGACGCGAAAACGCACTTTCGCTCACACACGCACACACACACACACACACACACACAAGAAATGAAGAAAAACACAAATCTCAGGCCAACGAAATATCGCAGCCTGTCTGTAAACACACCGCGGGGGGTGACGCTGAAAGTCTTTCACATGCAAGACGGGCGGTCGAGTTTCTCTGAGATGGCATCTCAAAGAGGGCGTCTGAAAAACCCAGCCTTTCTTCTTGTTTAAGACGCTTTCATCAGGAAAAGACATTGCGAGTTTTGAAGGGCAAAGTCTCGTAAATAGCAATTTATGGGAAAAGCAATACATTTTTTCCTCTCCTTCTAATGAATGCAACTCTCGGGCGATGTCAAAGATTTATATCGAGCATCAAGATGCTCATTCCAGGGACAATAAAAGTTTCCCTCAGTCCAGACAATTGTATATTGTTATTCTTGTAGCAGTGAATAACTGTGACTGTATGATTTTATTACTGTTGCATTATTATATTGTGCTGGGATGTTATCTATACTCTACGTTGACTATGAACTGTGATTGACAGGAGATTTTACTATGCAAACGGAATAACTAATTCGGACTGCAACTATCTTTTAGCACTGGTACAAGTTGTAGTGCTGTAATTCTGTATAGTTACTGTTGCTCTTGTAATTCTAGTGTATGCACTGAGGTATTTGCTTTGTAATGCGCCCTGAATAAGGGCATCTTCTAAATGAATGGAATGTAATAATGTTATTCACAAAACAGCAGTTTAGCTTGAATACGCTTTGAAAATTGAGCAAGACAATTTACACCAGAGTAAAACACAAAATGATTCTACACAAAAGCATATTAATGACTGAGAATATGTGATCTGACGGAATTAAAAGCGTTCGGTTTGATTTTGTTCCTTCGCCGTGGTGGAAACCTGTTGTTTTACTGACTGTTTATGGGAGCTGCAGGTTTGGCTTTTTATGGACCACGTGCAGGAACTTCTTTGGGACGTCTCATGTGTGGCGAGGGACTGCACACACGCACGGCGACGCGTTGGGAGAGCTGACGGGGTGAGGCGAGGTTTAGGGGGAACATCTGCAAGCCACAACCGGCCGCAAAGCACGGGAACCCTGCAATCTCCGACGCAAGGCCGCTTTGAAGAACGAGTTTTCCCTCCAACACTGATGTGGTCAGGAGGGCGCCATGGGAACGGAGCAGGGAGGGGCAGGCAGTCGGAGCCGGTTCCGGGGGGGTTGTGGAGGGTGGTGGGGGGGGGGGGGTTGTGGGAGGTCAGAAAGAGAGCGTGATTGAAAGTCTAACAGAAAGCCCATGAAAGTTCTGTCCCCCCGCCGTGAAGGTGTCTGCAGAATGTCTGAGTCATAAATTCATGTTTTCTTTTGAACGTCCATTTCCTCTCCAGAAAGGAAGTTCCAGGGGGTGCCGGTTCCCCGCTCCTCAGCTGCGGGCCTGCTGTGCGGACAATGGCTCCGTTGTGGCTCTCCGCGGGACTCGAGCTGTAAATTCGGCCGGGCTTTGCGGTCCCGCTCGGGGGCCTAAACCACATTCCCTGTGGGGCAGGGGGGGGGCCCGGGGGGAAGCTGCGTCTCCAAACCGCGCCTCCGCACCATCTGAGATCAGCAGAGCATAAGAGCGAACGCCCATGGGGGCTCCGGATGCTTCTGTGAGGCTGGGATGCCCAGCTCAGCCCGGCCCACTCGATGCCCAGCCCACTCGATGACAGCACTAAGTGTGTGAGTTCCACCGGAGACCAGTCATGAGAGAGACTAGGCGGGGAGGACAGGATCGAGGGGGGGGAGACCGTGACCTGCATTCAGCCCCAGTCTCGACAGGAGTATTCTTCACACAGATCAATGAAAGGTGGAGAAAAAGGCCGGTCTGATATTTGTGCCGTCGTGTGCACTGATTCTAAATATACAGCTGACCTTTCTCACCACGTTTATGCACCAGTCGCTGAGAAATCCCTCTCGCCCTTGAAAACGCGATCTCTTTAGTGACGACGCAATCTGAAAGGGACATTGATGAAAATGTCGCTTTCAAAAGTTGACCTCTGATTTCTGTCTTTACCCCTTGAATTGAAACTGATCGCGCACGCCTGGTTCGGCCTTCTCCACCAATGTCAGACGCTGACGTTGATGAAAAAGGATGGAAGCTAAAAAAAAAAAAAAAAAAAGAATAAGGCCCAGAATAAATAGCGAGGCAGCAGCCCCGCATAGCCAGCATATGTGTATCCCACAAGGCCTGACAATAAGGGTGCCTGACTTCCTGTCTAGCGGCCGAGAGTGAGCGCTGCACGCAGGTGCATAATGGGGCAGATGTGTTATTGATTTAGCGACTAGGCCCCGGCGACAGCTCCCTAGCTCGCCGTGGATTTATGGCCGCGGTGCGCCGAAGGGCTTTGAGGAAAAGCACGAGGTCCCGCCGCGGGATTCACGGGTCATGAGTCCGGCTTCGGGTTTTTTTACGGAGGCTCTGGGAAATCTCGTCCTAGGTTCCGGCTTTTGAAAAATAGGAGATTTTTTAGGAGCTGGTCAAGTGGTTCTGCAATGGGCGCACGGGGAGTCCCCCGCCTGTCTGTCTTTAACGACACTTGATGGTGCAGCCTTGAGTCTTAAAAAGTATTCTGGGGTGCATAACCGTGGGGGTGGGGCGGGCTAGGATTCCCTTGGCCACATGAAGGTCACTTTAAATCAAGCACACCCTCAAGAGGAGGGAAAGGATTACCTGTCATCCATTTTAAATGGGTGCATGTTTACACAAGCAGCTCTTGGTACGACTGCACCCATCAAGCCACCCCCATCCCCCCGCACCCCCCAAAAATTGAATTTTCACTCTAGTGCCATTAAGCAACAGGCCAACCCAGGCAATGGTAACTGGAAAGACTCGCATGCTTGCCTTCCAGATTGCCACAGCGATGCTGGCTCGACAGACTGAGTCATTACAAAATGGCCCTTGACGCTGGCGTAGAGAGACAGATGGCGGTACATTCACTCAACCCTGAGCCAAACACAGAAGAAGTGAGCTTACAAGCATTTTTAAAAGTATTTCTAATTCCGCTTTCAACCGCGAAGAGCCGTCGTATATTTACATTTATTTATGCCTTACACTTCAAACAGGAGCCACCTTAGTGTAAGACTGAAGAATTGTTTGTGAAATTGAAAATCCTTCATCTGTCTACCTCTAGAGAAGAAGGGGAAAAAATGTTCAGTTTCTTCGGTACTGTTAGTTATAAAATGGAATTTGATAGGCTGTGGCCCATTGATGTTATGTGCCTTTCAAAACGGAAATTTCAAACCAAAAAAAAAACAACCTGTCAGAGCCAATTAATCTGCCTTACAAAACGAAAAACAAACACATTCTCAAAACTGGCCTTCTGTTATCAGAGGACTAGAGCTTTGAAGAGAAATAGACAGTAAATTTGTATGGGGAAAAGGTTTGTAACCCATTTCTTTGATTGGTCAATTTTAGACTTCAAGAAATGGTCATTGTCTGGACGCGAGAAGGGTAGCAAACCATTAATTATGCGACATGGAAAGAGTTTAGTTGCATCAATGGCATTATCTTCCTCATGTCTCAAAAGACTTTGAAATTAATTAAACACAGGAGAGCTGAAAGAGGCGAACCAGTGAGTTAATTCTCTGTCCTTTTTTGCTTGTGAAGTTGGCAAGACATTCAAATGTTGTGAAGCATGAAATTACACATTTAGGACAGCCATTATTGAATATCTCCTTTTCTCTGGAAAACCCATGAAGACTAATTCAGGGAGGGACAAAAATTGAAGATAAACAGAAGAGATGGGCATGTAGAGACCTGTATGTACAGGGAGTACCAAATGTGTCCAACTTTGTTTTCAACACATGGCTTGTGGATGTGAAATTAAGATCTCTTGTTTAATACCTAGGATGAAGAGAAGATTTTTTTTCCCAGTCTTGATTAGTAGAGGGGTTTTAATGATTAACCTGACAAAATATTTTCTTGTAGCATATTCGATGATAAAAACTTTTAATTAGACTTGAACATTTTTTACTTAAACTGATTTCATCAGGAAGGTTAAAATATTTTTTCCACATATAATGCATTTCTACAGATGGACGTTTATTGATATTTACCTTGCTCAAGAGGGAATTGCATCGACAAACTTTGAGCTGCATAACCATTATGCTACACTGAGGCTACATCGTGATGAGAATAAAATGAGAATAAAATGCCAACTTCTGAAAAGAAAATCTTTGGCAAATCTCCATTGTCCAAGGCCAAGACAGGTCAGCCCAACCCTGGTCGTGAAGAGCTACTGTCCTGAAGATTTTCATTTCAACCCTAATTTGCAACGCCTGATTCTACTAATTAGCAGCTCAGCAAGCTCCCTAGCTGCTGAATGAGGTGTGTTTTGTTTGGGTTTGAATGGAATAGAAACCTACAGGATGACAGCCCTGCTCCAAGAGAACTCAACCTAGGCCACACACGTTGTGAATATCTATTCAGCTCAACACAACCTCAGCAAAAAGAAATGAAGTAAGAAAGAAAAACATAAAGGAAGGCTCCCTGTATTTTTGTTAAACCATAAACACCAACATAAATGTGTATAATGTTTGTGTGCTGAAGACCTCAGACATATCATTTCAAGGGGAGAGCAAACACTTTCCATATGTACTCGGTTCAAACAGCATGGTTTGGTTCCCAGTGTTTGGATTATTACCAATGCATGGAATGCAGACCGCAGGAATCTTCCGTAATACATCATGCATCTCCTGATTGGAGGGTAACCAAAATGAAACCCTCCTTTCCCCTGTTGCGTGGGGTTTTGGGGAGAGAGGGGTTCATGGAATTTGTGGTTCAGGCTGAGGAGCTCATATTTCTCCTTTGGGCGTGGGGGCGGTTCCCTCTTCCAGGGGAGTCCGTTTATTTTCTTTTGTCACTATGGCCTATTGGCCTACTTCTGGAGCCCCGGCTTCTCGGAACCTTGGCAAACCTTCCAAGCCTCCAAAGCACCGAAAATGTATTATATTTTTTTTGACACAGTTCCGTTAAACAGTATTATTAATTGCGCAGTGATTGAGTTCGCATTTAAGACCCCCACCCCCCCTTTCCCACCCACCCACCCACCTTCCCTGTTTATAGTTTGATAGCACTCATTATCGAGGTTTGGAATGCGAGGCGTACTTTCTAACAAAAACAAGGAGGTCGACGTGTCTTTTAGCGGCAACAGCTCAGCGCTCAGCCAGAAAACCGTGATATATATGCAGCGTTATGGCCACTTTATGAAAAAGACCTGGATGTGCTCCAGAGTCCCCCCCCCCCTCCCCCACCCCCCCTCCCCTTCCCCCTTCACCCGGAATGCGAATGAGCAATATGTCCTTTTCAGAGTGAGGTCATGTCTGAACTCTCCGTATGAGTTCTCATCAGAATGCGCGCCGCCGCCGCCGCCGCCGCCGTCCTACTTAACCTTCATTCAGAATTCCAAAATGTCCGCCGCCCGCGTCGGAATCCGAGAGGACTCGGCTCGCGCTCGGATCACAGCGCCCTCGCGCCGAACTTCCCTCACCCGTGCGTGCCAGCTGCCCTCCACGTCCGGGTTCCGCCGTCCGCTGGCGCGACCCGGGGACGGGACGCGGCTTTCACGGGAGGGAGTCCGCGACGTCGGTCGCCGTCGTTCGCGGCCGCCGTGATTCCGCCAGTCGAGGGGCCGAGCCGGGCGAGGGCGAGGCAGCCGAGAAGGTGGTCTCCACGTTGCCTCGAGCTCGTGAAAAGCCAACGCATTAATATAATCAATGCCGCATGAACTGCGGCGGGAACATATTCATCATTAGCATTAATTCTTCGATGCTCACCTCACCGGAAAATGCATATTTACTTTGCCCACGGTGCGGCTTTGCGCGTTATAAATTGCCGCGCCGCTCCTCCGTGCGACGTTTAACAATAGGGGTTTCATGACAAACACACCTATCCGAGTAATTCCAAAACGCATTAGCTGTGATTTATGCCCTCTATCATCGTGAATAGCGGTTGTTATGCTTCACCGGCTCCGCGCTTTGTTTGTATATGCGAAACCGATGAGGCTCAATCAGGCCGATTTTAAGCAGACGCGGATTGCCTGACAGGATTTAGGGAGCTTTAATGTTGGCGAGTCGAGGAAGGGGGGGGAAAAAAATCACCGCGACTTCTACCTGAGTAGGTACGGGTTAAGATCACCTCACGGTCCAATTAAGCACACTGGTGTGGGCTGCTGATCAGACAGGCAAGTCTTTTTTTGCGGCCATGTCAACAATCACTCCAGATAAACGGAGATTATTGGTCCCAGAGCCACCGCAGGTTTTCCCGGCCAACTGGAAAAGCTATCGTTTAGACCGAGTTCACTCACAGCCAGGGTCTTGTGTCCACAGCGGAGAAAAAAAGCAACGTCGGTCCGTTTCAAGATAACGGAGATTACACTGTAATAAGCGGCAGAAGATGGATGCTGTTTAATCAACAGCAGGAATCATCATTGTGCGGTTAATTGCAACCCGATGTTTGGCTCGGCCGCGAAGGGAACGGACTCAATGTGGATAACAGGAAGATAGCGTTTTAAATGGAGCAGATGTGTTCTGTTATTACATTAGACAGGAGAAAATAATTTGCCCCATCCAGCGGGGTCTTAGAGAAGATGGACTCACGCCAGTGTTTTGTTCTCTAAGCCCACTATCAGTGCTCCTTTCCTATCTCCTTCTCTTTTTCCCCACCCACCCTCTCTCTCTCTCTCTCTCTCTCTCTTTCTTTTTCGCTATGATTTTCTTCAGTGAAGGTCATATTATCAACTGCCATTAGCATGTAGCAGGGACTGTGGTATGGACTTCACCCCATGGTTTCAATCCCCGGTGAGATTCCACATTTCAGCATGCGTTATCAAACGCATTTCATGCCATTCTGAGGGCTCAGCAACCCCCTGTGCAAAATGGTGACCGTTCAACGTACGTGGAACACCACTGTGTTGCCTGTGGGACGTCGCCCTAGTAGCCAGAATGAAAGTTCATAAGATCTCACATCTGGATGTCCGTGTACCTCTCTCCTTATTGTGATTTAGGGGGAGCCAGAAGGCATCGTTTGACATTTAACAGTATACCAGTGGTCTCGGACAAGTTTGGCAGATACACATCTAATGTGGATGTCCACTGGACCTTGACTGGAGAGCCAAGAATGACGAACCCATTTCGACTCATCTGTGGGGCGTCAGTACACACTGGCTTGCTCACTCGCTTGCTCAGCGGGACCTTAGTAGGTTAATTCAATCCGAACAGCTTGAACGCGGTGCTCAGACATAACTGCGGTCACTAAACAATATAAAGCAATCATTTTTCTTGCTGTTTCTCTCTTTTTTTTTCCTCACACTTTCTCTGGCGTGGCACTAGAGAAGGGGTTTTTGAGTCTGTTCTAAGGGAGTGATATGGTTTCAGTGCTGCAACTGATTAACTTAATTAGGGACAGACTAAATTCCACACCTGATGGCACTTCACTACTCCCCTGAATTAGACTATGAAAACAACATCCCTACCTCCGTCTCCACTCCTACCTCCACCATCCTTGATATTCATGATCTCTCTCTCTCTCTCATTCTCTTCTCTCTTACAATGGACTCTCTCCTCAAGGAATTCTCTCTAGTCGGTGTAATCGGTGTAAATCTACAGCTCATCAATATCACATCTCGAAGTGCATTCCCTATATACTGACGCATTAGGCCGCATAACCCAAAAAGGGCCCAGTCATTCTTCACAGATAATAACTCTCCACCAAACTGACTTTCATAAGATTTTATTATAACCCCTTTTTCACATGCTCATTGGACCATGATTTTGAATTTGTCCCCCTCCCCCCATCCTGCTTTGTCGAGAACCCTCTCATGAGGCATTGCAGGAAAACCCATGAACTTTTCCGATGAACAGATTTTGTGGGTCCAAAGAGAAACCCTTACTGGAAAAAACATTCAGAAGTGTAACAAAAAACTACAAAAAATGTGAGATTGTGAAACATGATGACTGCAACAGGAAGAGAGAAGCAAACACAGCAGCTGTCCAGAGAGGGACCACAGCTTGAGACATGCAAACACATTATGCTACAACAGAAAACTGAAGCTAAAAGGATAATTCCAACTGTCAAAATATGACAAAGATATAAACCATAAAGTGGGAAGACCCAAGCTGTGAAAGTTTCCTTCCTGGGCCAAATTTGAAAGCGAGTATTTATTCATTTAAATTACAGAGATTCTCAAAGAGTGTCCTTGAGAGATAATTGACCATACAGCACAGAAAGAGCCACTTATTTTCGGAGACGTCAATAAATGCCGACCAATCTCTTGATCAAATAATTTCACCTGCTGTTAAAATGGCTTCTAAATTATGCACTTCTGTGCAGACATTTTTGAATGCAGCATACTTGCCACACAGACGAAAAAGATCCGTAGCTCCCACTTCACACACAGGTCAGTACATTGCAGAAATTGTATATGAGAAGTGATGTGAAAAATTTAATAAATTAGGTTCTTGAAAAATGGGGGGGGGGGGGGGGGAAATGCTGTTAAAAAGTAGCTAGTGTGAGAAATCCTCCTGAATCTTTTTTATTGGGTGAAGTGCTGTCAATCACCAGTTCATGTTACATATACCTCCATTGTAGAAAGGTTTTTATTGGAGACAGCATCTGCAGGCGTGGAAAGAAAATAGGGACACACTTGCATGTATTGTCCGAAATGGCTGTGCTTAGGTCGAAATACAGTTTGCTTCTGGAAGGCATTTGGACATTCTGAGGCTAAAGACGTTCTGAGGCGTCTTATTTCGGTCAGTCGCAGAAACAAAAATAAAGACTATTATTCCTACTATGTTTAAAAATAACAAACGGAAAAAAAAAGGAGACCCAGAAATCTGTGATCGTGGGCCAGATTGGAGACCGTTCTGGGGAGGGGGGGGGGGAGGGGGAGGGAGGTTCGCTTGGAGCGCACTGAAGTCGACCCCGCTTGTTTCACGTTCCCCTCTGTGGCTTTTCGGTTTCACCATTTTCCGGGAAAGTCCACATGTCTCTAACACTCCACCCCCTTTGTGTGCTTTGCCGTCCTCTCTTGCCAGTAGTCAAACCTTCAGGGGTGTAAAGCTGACCGGAGTTAAAATGAATGACTGAATGAATCTTTTCTGGGCTGCAGAGGAATTTAATTTAAGAAATTTACACGTTTAATTTCTTTTTTTTTTTCACGTAGCAGAGCGTTGTTGGGTTTGCATTGGAAGAGAATACACATTTATGCACAGCCATACTGATAGATTATTATATCCAAGCAAACAAAGCAGCGAATTACGTCCCTCTTCCTTTCTAACATATGGTGCTCGCAGTACATATTTGATGTTTCTTCTCAAATAGAGTAATGCAAGACAAATGCAATTATAGTTAATGCAACAAATGTGTGAGAATATAGCACTGTATTTGTAGAGGTTATTGGATGCATTCTTTTACCAACCATGATTTAGTTTCGCCTCACTGTAACTTTTTACATTAGTTTCTCTCGTCCTTCTTCTGCAAGGGTGAGTGAAAATTATTTGGTTTTCTTCCAATTAATTTTCATATTCAGATCTCGAGGGAAATTGGCTCTGTCCAGCATTATCCAACAGCACAGTTGTAAAAATGCACTACAGTAAATAGATTTGAGCAGATCATCGACCGGGCACAGCATGGCTTTTAGCTGTGGAAGATGGTGGTCACATGACCTCCTCCCTCACCCCAAATGAAAGAGGTGGCAGCTCCCTCCCTGATGCCCGATGAAGAGAGAAAGGCACACACACTCACACACGCACACACAACACACGTACACACACACATGTACACACACATGCACACACACACACTCGTACACGCACACATGCACACACACACAGACACATGCACGCACACAAACACAGCCATACAGACACATACACACACACGCACAAGCACACACACACGCGTACGTGCACAAACACACACACACACAACACGCACACACACATTCCTTTCCCAGTATTGGCCTGGGCATGAATGTGACTCTGCAGACCTCAAGCTCCACTGGACAACCAATAAACAGATAAGGCCCCTGTGACATAATTCAACTTTTTATCTTCCCGCCCGGTTCCCATAGTCGGGGTCGCCAACAAGCTTTCCAGCCCACCCCGGAGATTGCAATCGAGAGACACTTCCCCTCACTTTGTGTTTCAGTGACTGATAGGGCAGCAAATGCAGGTGCTCTCAGATACTATATTACCCGGTACTTTCTCTCCACTCTTTCTTCTTTTCACAGATGGGCTTCATTGGATCAGTGGAAAAGTGATTCCCGGCATGATCGCTCTCTCTCTCTCAATCTCTCTCTCTCTGTCTCTCTCCCTCTCTCTCTCCCTGTCTCTCTCTCTCCCCCCCTCCCTCTCTCTCTATTTGTGGTGTCTCTGGAAAGCGTTTTTAACCGAAAGTCCGGAGCTTTCCGTTTGACTATACGATGGGCCTCAGAGGACAGAATCGGGCCCTGAGTGCATGAAAGGCATGCAAGGTTTCAGTCACACAGGCTTTGGCTTGTGCTGCTGGGAGTCACAGGAATAACATGACAAAAAAAAAAACACAAAAGACACAGTGTTTGAGCGCCCTCCTCCTCCACCCCCCTGAACTAAAATAACCAGGGGTGTAACTGCACTCCCCTGACTGACCCAGTAACCCCTTGTCCGCCCCCCCCCTTCGATCCAACCAAAATTGCTCCCGGGGGACAGGGTTAGACCTACAGTCATTCCAATTCAGATTGACTGGGGTGGAGGTGGACCAAATGTCACCCCGCCCCTTGGACGCGGAACAACCCTCACAAGTCGCTTCTGGGGCCAGTAAAATCTGAGGCTGTTTCCACCAAGAAGATTCCATTCAGAGCACATAAATGCCTTATAAGGAAAAGGGCTTAAAGCAAGCCGGCTGGCTGGATATGTGCTCAACGGCAAAGCACAGTCATTTGGCTTCGAGTCCAACAGGCACATAAACCAGGTGGCAGTCGCAGAGACTGTTATAAATATATAAAACTAATATATTAGTTTTCGAGCCTGATTTACTAAGACATATAGCATGCGCCAAACATTCTAGCACACGCAAAAACCAATAACATGACCGATGATTGGTCGTGGTATTTGTTATACGCCAATCGTTGGTTGTGTCACTAGTTTTGCACGCGCAAAAAGGTTTCGCATGTGGTGAAGTTCTAAGGAAATCAGGCCCTTAGTAGATCATCTGAAGAAACGGCACACAGGGAGCCGATTTGAGCACAGGCACTTTTAAATAACGCGGCCACGGCAACGGTTCCACAACGCACGCGGTCCAAAAGCCGGGGGCCCTCGCCGAAATATTTCAAGAGCTGCAAACAGACTGAGAGAACTCATAATGTAACGCCACGCAGGGATTTACACGTTCCTCCTCCCGTGGCATGCAAAAGAACCAGCGCTGTGCGGATCAACAGACGACACGCTGCTTCGAGACTCCAGGCAGCCTACAGCAGCCGGCCGTATTGATATTCTGTTTGGAATTCAGAAATGATCGCTGCCCGCTCTCCTGAATCCTCAGCCCGAGAGACAATATGTCATTGTGCCGCAAATGAAATTTTCTCTCTCTCTCTCTCTCTCAACGCTCCCTTTGGCAAGGGTTTTTCTTTTTTCTTCTATGCTAATAAAAGACTCATAAGCCCTGTTTAGAGAGACTTTTATTGAAATGTACACAGAACTCCACTGCGTTAAGGGAACACAATCCCAGACAGCAAGACAAGGTTAACGTGAAGTACCCTCCCACCATTTTTTTAATGGCTTCCCATTTATACTGGTTAATATCAAATAGGATCAGGTTGGGCAGTTTCTCAATTTTCCGCCGAGACACCGTGGGAATCTTGATTTGAGGCTGACCTTCTTCTGATTAATATTCCCAGGGCATGTACTTTTAGAAAGAGCGCATGAAACTAGATGTCTTTCCCACATCATAATGGCATGAAACATTTTTAATGTTTGTTTTTTGTTTGTTTTTTTTGGGGGGGGAGGGATTTTAATAGGGAGAGAAAGAGAGGGAAAAAATGTACTCTGGGATATGAATGATGCAAAATAAATCCCAGAGTTGTCAACTGGCTTACCCTGAACCACTGAACACAGGGGGAGGAACTGTGTGTAGATCACAGCCATATATATATATATATATTTATATATATATATATAGCTATAGATCTCAGCTACACTGCAGTGGTTCTTTGTGTGATTTTTCAGTGGTATGGGTAGACTTATGGGCAAGCCTCGCTGCAGTGCAGCATAGTCATGTGGGTGAGCATCGTCATGTTCGTAGTTTGTGGCGCAAGTTGCACGTGAGGTGCGATATTTGCGTGGGTGTGTGGTGTGAAGAGTGTGTGTGTGTGTTTGTGTTTTTTTTTGAGGGGGGGGGGGGGATGGGGGGTGTGGGTGACGGGGATGGGTAAGAGCAAGCACAGCGAGATTCCGCCCCCATAAAGCTCCACACGTAAGAGGGGGCTGTGGTGTCACAGCAGCATGTGAGAATGTGTCCTCATAAAAGCCATCGCAGCAGTGATCCCGGGACTCCTGTCCCTCCCCAAGTAAATCGATTCTAAAAATACAGAGCCCGGGATGGGGGGAGGAACGGGGGGGGGGGCTATGGGGGCGGCTTTCGGCTCACAGCCAGGTTTGAGGATGAGCACAGTCAAGCAAACTAACAGCCACGCCGCAGTACAGCAGAAACGTGTGTGTTCCAGTGAAAATGTTCGAACAGAGCCAGCAACCACGGGAGGGAAAAAGAAAGAGGGGGAGGTGGCGGGGGTTGAGGTTGGGTTAGGGGCGGAGGGGGTTGGGTTTGGGGCGCTGGGTTGAGCCCCTCTCCGTGCCAACCAAAGCGGTAATCACACATGAGCGAGGGTATTAAGAGACCCCGTTGGTGGAATGAGGTGTTAATCGTATTAGCCCTAAGCTGATCTCCCTCAGTGTTAACGTACAAGTGATAATCGCATCCCATGGATCACTGGAGGGGGGAGGGAGGGCCTGGGGGGGGGGGGGGGGGGGCACACCAGTCTGCAGAAATCATCCACCCAAAGAGAGGAAGGTTAAAGATAATCTGATTGACAAATACGTGTCTGCAATCAAGATCAGCAAGACACAAATAAGCCTCTTACTCAATGGGAAACAAAACAACTAAGGCGTCTTTGTGTTGCTCTAGTTAATAAAACGACATCCCTCAAGTCACGATGATACATTTCTTTGCATCACAAAGACAGTGCTGTCACCCTTAAATGGTGATGATGTCACAATATATTTATAAATAGTGTCCCTGTTCAGGGGTAGGCAAGCCCGGTCCTGTAGTGCTGGAGCTGTTTCAGGATTTTATTCCTTGCGGGCTTGATTGCACAGTTTGATGGATTATTAAGAGACCGAATATTCAGAGTGGGAATTATGAAATGCTGAGCACCTCCAGCACCTGATAACCCATGTGGATTAACTGGAATTAATCCAGTAATGTAGTTTGGGGGTTTGAATAGGAAGTTCCCCGGCACTCCAAAAGCACCGATGTCTGCCGCTGCTAGAGAACAATATGGCCCCGCCCAACCCGTTTTCCCGCCGCGAGGCCAGAACCAGGCCGGCGCGGTTCTAGTTCAGAGCCAGAGGTGGCTAACCGGTTAGCGCCACGTTGACTCTCTTAATCTACGGTCGCGGTGTTTTCATAGGACGGCCTGCAGCCGGTGCGGCGGCACATGTCACACCGAACGCCGCTTCCCGCCCCCCTGCTGAGATCAACCGGAGACTCCGCGCGCCTCCTCGCGCCTCCTCGCGCCTCCTCGCGCCGCATGAACACAGGCCCGGCCCGGATGAACCCGCCCCGCACAAAGCCGTGGCAGTTTTAGGAAAGGGAGCGCGGTTAAGACCTTTAATTCGGGGGCCCTCTGTGTCCCACTGACTCGCTGTGAAAGTGAAAATCAAACGGACGGAGCGGGAGAAACCGGGGAGGAGAGGAGGAGAGGAGGAGAGGAGGAGAGGAGAGGAGAAGGCACCTCCAGCTCCACGCCTCTCCACCCCCTCCAGCAGAACTCTAATCTCCCAGTTGGGGTTTGATTGTCCAAAGTGCCGCGAGGGCAGATTTTCTCTCTCTCTCTCCTTTTCTCTCTCTCTCTCTCTCTTTTTTTTTTAGCACCCCTGCAATTTAGTTGCAATTTAGTTACAATCAGTGACCCTGGGGAGGAAGAGCGGCTATTTCAGCCTGCGAAAGAAAGACCCATTTTCCTGCATCAGGCCACACTACGCTCAAGGTTCCTGGCAGGACACAGGCAGCATCTTTCGGTTTCGAAGCAGGGGCGGGGGAAAAAGAGACCTGTGGTGTGATGCCGGTGATTCATACCCGAAATTATTTTATGCTCTTCACATTTTTCTGCCACATTTTCTACAACGGCCCTGCGCATTAGAGTGTCCAGACAGCATAGATTGCACATAAATGGGCAGCACACAAAATAGCAGCATTGTAGACTGCGCCTGTGCTGCACTTAACAATCTGTTTTCCCACAATTTCACGGGTAGGATTACGCAGCGTACACGCTACATAATACTTTCACACAGGTAAATATTCACTGAAGTAATTCAAGGTAAGCACTCAGCTCAGCGCTCAGGGGTCCACATCAGAGATATGTGTGTGTGTGTGTGTGTGTGCATGGTATCACACATGTTTGTGTGTGTGCATGTAAATGCACATGTATGAAGAAGTCTGTCAGTGTGAAACGTGTACATGATTTTGCATGGGTGTGCATATCAGCACATGAGCGTGTGTAATTCTGTGCGTGTGTGCAATGGGTGCATGAATGTGTGTGTGTGTGTGTGTGTGTGTGTGCACAGGTGTGTGAAAGCCCGTGTGTGTGTGTGTGTGCGTGTGTTATCAGGGGAGATCTCTACCTTGGTAATCAAACATCTCTCTGATGCAGTGTTGATGTAAGATGATCCACAGGAGAAACCAGATGTCCGTTGAAGGAAAGCATTCCCCCACTGACACCATCACGCACGGGGAGAACAGCACACTGCAGGAAAGCACATTTATTCATTCACATCGTCACGCATTGCTTCCTGGTTCGGTTAATGTGAGCTTTGGATTATTATTCCTTACGTGTTTAGCAAAGGTTTCATTTTTAAGGAGACTGACATAGCTTACTAGTTATTGCCCTTGTACAAATTCCAGGATTTTTTGCAGTAGAAATTCACCATTTTGTGCTGTGGATCAGGCTCTGTAACAGTACTGCTACAGAACTCAGCTAGCGCTGTGGATCAGGCAGTACAGGTACAGAACTCAGCTAGCGCTGTGGATCAGGCAGTACTGGTACAGAACTCAGCTAGCGCTGTGGATCAGGCTCTGTAACAGTACTGCTACAGACCTCAGCGAGCGCTGTGGATCAGGCAGTACTGGTACAGAACTCAGCTAGCGCTGTGGATCAGGCAGTACTGGTACAGAACTCAGCTAGCGCTGTGGATCAGGCAGTACTGGTACAGATCTCAGCTAGCGCTGTGGATCAGGTAGTACTGCTACAGAACACAGCTAGCGCTGTGGATCAGGTAGTACTGCTACAGAACACAGCTAGCACTGTGGATCAGGCTCTGTCACAGTACTGCTACAGAACACAGCTAGCGCTGTGGATCAGGTAGTACTGCTACAGAACACAGCTAGCACTGTGGATCAGGCTCTGTCACAGTACTGGCACATAACTCAGGTAGCGCCGCAGACCCCAGCTCTGTCACTGGCACAGAAACCCGTGCGGTAAACAAACACATCCGATGCCGCGCGCACACACTTGTTAGTCACATCCTGTCACCCGGCAACTATTTTGTACACAAAGCAGGGGCTGTGTCACGCGCGGCGAGGAGACTGGCAGGCCGCGGCGCTCGGTGTCCGGGAGCATCGCGCCGGTCCCTGGAGACGACGCTGTGATGTAGCGCTTCCCTCATCTCCTCAGACAGAGCTGTCAAACCCCCCCCACGGCGCTCCGCACTCCCGCGTCGCCCCGGCGACGAAGGTCGGCCCGGAGACGCGGCGGAGACACGGCGGGAACGCGGCGTGCCGACGCCTCGCCGCCCGTTCGCGTCGGCGAAGCGAGAGAAAGGAGCGAAAATTTTTTAAAAACCGATCGTTTCGCTTTGCGTACAAAAAAACCAAAAAAAAGCGGCAAGACTGAGGGAGCGGCGGGCCGGCTGTCACAGACGAGCGCGCGGGGCTCGGAGGACTGGCGCGATAAGAAGCCCGCGCGCTGCGAATGCACGGCACGCTCCAGCCCGCCCTCCTCCAGGTAGGCTCCGGGCTGCGTCGGCATCGCTCGCCGCTCCAGTTATTCCGCCTGTGATCTCCGAGCGGCGGAGGGCGAATGACGCGTCGCGCGGACGCAGAATTCAAATGAGCGTCGCACAACTGCAGCGGTGCGTAAGGGGCCGGACTCGCGTACCTGAGGGTGCAGGCTCAAGCCCCCCCCCCCCCCCCCCCCTCACCCCGTGGAGGCCGTGTCTCCTAGGCGATATACGCCTCTGAGTCGCCCGAAAAAAAAGGTCTTACAGTATGAATGGTGCACATACAGCGATATGTCACTGGAGCAAACTGCCCCTAGATAAAGGTCCCTGTCACACACATTCTCCTTTGTTTCTCTGTGTCCACGTCCAGTGGAAGGAAAAAATAAAATAAAATGGGATGTATGGGGTTTGAACACTACACCAGGTTGTGTCAGCTTTGAAGAAGACATTCCTATGTCATCCTTCGGCCCATTCATATATATGTGTGTGTATATATATATATATATATATATATATATATATATATATATATAGAGGCTAATCAACTAATGTCGCTTGAGAGCAGCCAGCTGTCCAAGCCCATCTGCCTACAATGAAATCAGTGAAATCTGAAATCTGTCATGTTACTGACTGTCAGACAGAAGCACTGCAAGTCCGGTTAGCAAATGAATCATAGGGTTGGTCCCAGTTACCCTTAAATACCGCTCTGTTCAGCCACCACACCCACACAGCCAGAATGAGCTAAAGCTTTGTGCTCACCTTCAGCTAGCTCTGCAGTTTTTACAGACCCAAGGCTTCTCTTATTCTCCACTGCATTCCGCAGTTGGAGAAGGGCCATTTGTGATGTATGATACCATACGACCATTTTGGGTTGTTATCGTTCCACTCTTGACCCCTAGCTAATGTCTTCCATTCCAGCGGATATCCCTGCAGCCCACCGCCCAACAACCCTCCCCTCCCCCACGGAGCTATTTATGACCTTTGACCTTGCTAAAGTAGCCATTGGGGTGTCATACACCCCGGCTGGCGCGATTGACCCCATATTACCCAAGGGCGCCAAGGTCGCAGCGGTGAACTTTGACCTCAGGACCCCATATTTCATCATGCCCCGTTAAACGGGACATTACCTGAATTTGAAGAAAGGAAGCCGAAACCGGTTTTTGGGAAAGGTTGTTCTGACCCCTCGGTAATGTTAAGTAAATATCAGACGTGTATAAAGTCTGCGTTTCGTTGACGTGGATTTATTATCTCGGCTTTTTCTTTAATTCCGTTCCTTTCGGCTCAAGGAAGGCCTGAAACCCCATGCGAACATGCAGTTGGCTTTTTGAAAAATGTTCCTGCTGCCTTCTTCGGCGCATGATTAATAGATTTATAAAACGTTTCGTGGAGTGCAAAATTTCTCCCGCCTCAGAAGCTGCGGTGGTAATAAACTCGACGCGGATCTGCCATTAAGGGGGGGGGGGGGGGGGTTTGGGGGCGTAGGAGACGAAACAGATGGCAAAATATCAAGTTCCATAAAAGTCTAAGCATCGCAAAAGTCGCGCGAAACATGATCATTAATGCACTTCCAGCAATCACGTTATTTCATGCTTTATGGTATCCGTCAGGTTCTCTGTTTATCTTTGTAGGACACGGTTCCCTAAATTCTCTTTTTCATTTTAATACAAAGCAGGGCCTTGCTCTCATGTCTATATATAAGCATCACCTGTGCTGCTGTATTGGATTTTAATTGGCCTCCTCAGTCCCTGCTCCTGAGATAAAGTCAAAAAGTAATTAAGGGCCTCGCACCCGAACTGCCTTAAACCGGTTACCCCCGTCACCGCTCGCTTCCCCCCTCCCCCCACCCCCCCCCGCCCCCCCCCGCCGTAATTCCGGCTGCCGGGATACGAGGCACGACTCACGCTTTGACATCTGCGGTCCTTTGAAGCGACTTCCACCGACCGCCGCACCTGCGCTTGCGTAAGACGGTCTCCTCGAAAAATAACGCGGTCTGATCTCCTCGACGTGTGTCTGTTAGCGTGTGCATGTGATGTGTGTGTGTGTGTGTGTGTGTGTGTGTGGGTGGGTGGGTGGGGGGGAGCTGGGGTTTATCCAAGATTAAAAGAGAGAAACAAGTGGAAATCAATACCTGGAACCATGCTGCTAGTCAGAAGTCTGTCTGCTGCCTTTGCTAACTATTCATGCATTTACGCATTTTTGAATACGCTTATTTATTTAGCTCGTTAGTCTGCATGCAGGCAAAGTAGGACTCAGGAGATCCAAACTGGGTACCGGATACCAACAAGTTTTTCCTCTTCCTTGATTGGTTTATTTCCACCCAAACCCCCCCACCCCCCCTCCCACCCCCCTGCGGTGAAGCACGGCTCAGCTCACTATTCGCAGAGCAGCGAGTCGCTGGTGCTGACCCTCACAAAGCAATCACGCTGAGCAATCCCTTCCAAATAAAAATTACTCTCCGCTAACAAATTCGCTCAGGTGGAGAAGCAGCTCTCGCCAGCCAGGAAATTAAACAGAGTGTTCGGATTCCAGGCAGATCAAAGGAATTCTGTCTGAGATGAGAAGGGGGGCATTTCAGGACGTGTAGTTTAATGGATATTATCCCGCAGTATATCTCCTACTTCATAGTAAAAAGCTGTCCCCCCCCCCCCCCCCCTTCAGAACCACCTGATGTTCATATAACTAGTGGGGTTCTCAATGGTTCGTGTATACAGAGGAATATGAAGATGCATTGTTATATTGTTGCTACATCCCAGGAAAGCTTCATTCTGTTTTTTTTTCTTCCTTTTTTATTCCTATAGCATGTATGGTTTGGTTCAAAAATAAAAATAGAGTTAAAAAAGGAACCCTAAACCTTATTCCTTCATCACTCTCCAGGGTCTTCCTCCTCCTCCTCACTCGCCCACCACCCTTTGTGCTCTGAACACTTTGTATCCGGGTATCTGCCTAAGCCAATCTCACGTTGGCACGCTGCCATTTCAGCCAATAAGTGAGTCCGGCGGATCCGCCACGGGCTTGGCGGGTGTGGGTGAACTGGGAAGACATTTCTCTAAGAGCGTCAGCTTCTCTTCTCCTGGGCCTTCCACTGACGGCAGAAGCGGAAATGGCGGGAGGGAGAGTCCCAAGCGTGGTCCAGGTCGAGGAAATAAAGCATTGTTGGAAATGGGAGACAGGCCTGGGACAAGTTCAGGACAGACCTGGGACAGGCCCAGGACAAGCCTACTTCCTCATACCAGATACACTGAACACAAAAATGGAGGCCAGTCTTCCAGTGCATTGCAGAGCTCCTGTCCAGGGTGCTTAGTTACTTGGGCTGATTGACCTGATAAAGCCATTGAAGGGAATGGGAGAGGTGGCGTGTAGGAGGGGTGACGGAGGGGTGGGGAGTGGGATGACAAGAGACGTCCCCCTCCCTGAATTATTCATTCATAACCTTTAGAAGCAGAATTGGATCCCGTGCCGGGCAGATTAACATATTTTACCCCTCTTTACTCTGAACTCATTTACACGCTAATGACTCGGAACTAATGAAGCGCGCGCAAACAGGTGTCAGTACGCATCACCCGCCGATTGTTCCGCAAGAGGTGCACCCCGCCACCCGCACCCCCCCCCCCCCGAACGGCTCGCGGCCGCGCTGATTTCCCCGATACGGGGCGCGGTTTAGCGAGCGCCCGGCTCGCGGGGGACCGGGCCGCCGTTCCGCCTCTCCGCTCTGGCGGCCATTACGCAAACACCGGTGACTCGGCGCGGCGCGGCGCGGCTCGGCCCAGCCGTGCAGAAAATGACAGCGGGCGCTGGGGTCCTCTGCCGGTGATTAGCTTCCCGGCGACGCCCGCGCTCTGTCGACCGCGTGCGGCGCTAGCCGTATTGGTGTCATCTCCGCCTCCTCGTGCCCCCCTCGCCCACCCCCCCCCCCCCCCTTCCATTTTCACCTTTAGCTGCTTCTCTTTCCGGCCCACCAGGCAACCTGCCAGCGCCGGCGCCGGATTGGGCGACGCTCGCCAGCTCGGAATTGCGTTAGCGCGGCTCGAGCACGGCTCATATGGCACTCGGCACGCCGCGGCGTCGACGAGAGGAAACTATTTATATTTGGTGTGTGTGCGTGTGTGTGTGTGTAGCAATGTAGCAGGGCGCCCGGGGTAGTGGATGTGCTGTGGAAGGAGGGAAGAGGGGAAGGGCAGGGGTGGGGGGGGTGGGTGTTTGATATGTCCCATAAAGGTCTTTCTCCCACATTCCGTGCCCCTTCAGTGCCACGATCCCGCGGATGTGTGTCCTAAACGAACACGCGCGCGGGCCTCTGGGGCTCTGCTTCCCCGCAGTAGGCCCGTGTCACTTCCTTCCGCACGGCGCGGTGATATGTCCTCCCTCTCCCATTAACTGAAGAGTCCAGGCAGAATAATGGCATCTGAAAACATAATCACAGCGATGACAGCTCGGCCAGTGCACCTACTTTGTTTTTCTTAATGCGACTTAAAAATAACCCCTTAAAAAAAACCTTTTGTTCTCCGTTTTTTTTTTCTTTTCTTTTTTTATGGCTGCAGCAGTGTTCATGTCCAGGGATGCAATAAGGACCTAACGGGTTCAGTTTTGTCCTCTTAGATTTTATAAAAGGAATGTGAAGGCCTTATTCTTCCTCTCTCTCTCTCTCTATCTCCAAGGTTGGGGTTCCTGAAGTGAAGTAATGAAAAGTGGGGAGCACTTCCAGTTATTTGTCATTGTTTTAATACAGCCACTGCCATCCCCACTTACCCTCCCTGCTCGCATCCTGGGAGAGACAGGCCACGGCCATTACTTCAGTTCTCAGAAGCACTTGGGACATTTTTGCCACTGTTTTGGGTACGAGTCCATGCCTTAAGTAATAGCTTGCACTTTGGGTGTCTTGAGTGTCAGAGCGCTAGAAATGCATTATTGTTCTCACCGTATTGCCATGAATGCAGAGAGCCTGAGGATGCTGGGATTTATTGGACAATAAGGTCTTGAATGCTTGGAGGTCACGCGATCCTCCCATTATGATTTTGAACATCATTACTTTCTACTGCAGCATCTAATTTTATACCATTACATAATTTTACATCAAATAATAAGACTCATGGCCAAGAAAAGCTTCCTAGACTGTAATTAATGGTTCTGCCCTCTCCTGGAAGTCACCAGCTGAGGTGGAAAGTCCAGGGGTCAGAAAGTAAGAGTCCTGCCATGTATTTTTTTCCACCCATGAGCTCAATCAGCTGATTTCGCTTATTAGTTCTACCTCCGGGCTGAAGTCGCGAGCTAATTAGTGGATTCCGGGTGATTGGAACAAAATAACGGGGACTTGTTTTCTGAACCTAAATATTCCACCTCTGACCATGTCTGTGGTTCATTGTGCGCCATCCATTTGCATTACAGTGACCTGCACAACCCGTCTGTGCAATGCATATTAACTGAAAGAGATATCTGGTTTCTAAATAAGGGAAGGCATATCTGGCCTATTCATTCACACACACGGTATTTCAAATTTCAACTGGAGTTTAATTTTTAATCCCTCAAGCATTGCTGCTCAAGCAAGTTCACTTTTTGGCTATTTTTTCCCCCCATTTTCACTGATGTCAGGAGCCCGTATTTTTTTGGCAGGTTGTGTGTGAAATATTGCCTCGTGTATTGCAAGAGCAGCGGTCACTCGGAGTCAATTTTCACCTGTCAATTCGCTGTCTCCCACCATTTCCACTTCAGCTCCATGCCAACATCATTGCTTCAGCATGTCTTCACGCTAACAGATTGGACTGTTCTGGAAGTGAAGGCAATATGCTGGCACCCATTGAGACAGGCTTGGAGCGACATGAATCAATTGACCTGATGGGCTTGAGATCCCCTTACAACAGTTCACTTAGTAAAGTAAAAGTGTGTGTGTGTGTGGGTGCGTCTGCGTGTGTGCGTGCATGTGTGTGTGCGTATGTGCAGCGTGTGTGTGAATGAGTGTGCGCGCGCGTGTGCGTGTCGTGTCTGTGCGCGCGTGTGTGTGTGGAGGAGAGTGAGTGTGTGTGCGCGGGTGCGTGAGTGCGTGCGCGTGAATGTGAGCGTGCATGTGTAGTCTGTGTGCGCGTGTGTGTGTGTGTGTGTGTGTGTGTGTGAAATCCAATGTACGATCTGGTCTGAAAATTACCATTGATTTCAGCTTGTGGGCCTGGATGAGCAGAAGGCAGCTGACAGTGTTGGGTCAGAACAGTTGTTTTCCTATGGAGTCCGCGAGACAGTGAGAGGCTATTTACATTCCGAGGCTTCTGCTCTGCAAAAATGCTGAACCATTATGATAAATGGCAATTACTCCATGACTGACACATGGAGAAAGGCAAACAGGAAATAAAGGAGCCAGCCGATTAGCACACAAGTTCCGTATTTACATCACAAAATAGGTACAATCAAACAGCAATGGGTCCTGCAACTAGAACAATGAAGTGCAATTCAACCCATCAGTTTGCAAACAGTTTTGTGTTTGGAGCGCTGTGTCTGGGCTTACTGTTAATTAGAAACAAGGTTGCCGTGTTGACATCTTTTGTGTAAACCTGGAGCTCCCTGAACCTTCCCTTACAGAAATAGAACATACTACATTGTTAGCCTACCATGGACCTATCTTTCTGAAGATGGAACGACACTTATACTTCACAGCGTGAATTTTTTAAGAGAAAGTGTATAAGTGGTAATCACTTGTTTATTTGTTTCTATTTTGTATTGCTATGAGTTGCAAAATTTTTCTAATATATATTATTTTAATATATATTCTATATTTCTGAAGGGTTCTCCCTCTCTAAAAATCAAGACAGCAGATAATGAGTATGGTGCTCAGTGCGCTGTGCATATGTGATACGCTCAAACAATACCACTGAAGCTCTTACACTGGGTCACATGCACCTCTATCTATAAATCATTTAAAAATGCATGCACACACGTGCACACACACACATAAACACGTGCACACACATAAACACACATGTACACACACACACATGCACACCCGCACGCATGCACACACACACACACACACACACACACACACACACACACACACACACACACACACACAATCAAAAATACAAGTGCAACACATATGTGGTGAAAGAGACCCAAGCCCATCGATGTTTAAGATGTTACTGACTGCAACGTAAACAGGAAGCGCACATTTGTTGCTTCTTAACAACATAAGTGGCAGATTGTGGTGTTTGCCAAGCGCTCAGTGTGGTCATCGTGACCATCCCCCACTTTAACTGGTTGAGTGAGCGCCTGCCTGCCCCTCCTCCTCCACAGACGAGAGGTGACCGTGTCCCTGCAGGCATCAGGCCAGCTACGCTGGTATTGATTGAGGTGAGCCACCAACCCCCACCCACCCCCTACCCACCCCCCTGTCATGAAGCAGTCTAGAGCCTAAGAAGGGATTATCAGACTGTTCCCTGAAACCCAGTTGTGACAACCCAGCAGCCAGCCAATAGGAGTTTGACAAAGGCGCTTTTTACGAATGCATTTCATTCAGTCATTCGCTCAGCACCAATGAGAAAAGCACAACTCCTTTTAGACCCTCCCAAACACAAGGGAATTCAGAGGCCAGTGAAAGGGGTTAAAGGCACTCTAAAGACGCAGCTCGTTCATTTGACACATTACTCTAAATGAGAAAACCTTGTCTTCCCCTCACCATTCAGGGCGGATGTCCTTCTTCCATCCGGCCTGGGGGGGGGGGACAAGGCCCTAATTTCACCTTGTTTTCCCAAAAGAACAGTGGGCTTCCTCCCCCCAGGCCGACCCTTCGCAGTCCTGTGCCGGATTTGAGGAGATTTATTATCACCGACTGTGTTATTCAAATAGCCCGGCTGGTTATTTTCCCCGCGGTGACCTGCGCCGGGGGGAACGGTCTCCACGGCGATGAAATATGATTATTTTTCCTTCGGCGCGCGGGGGCCGCGGACGCGCAGACTCCTACCTGCCATGGCGACGAGACCCCAAGTCCCCTCTCCGGCGCGTTTTCCCACAAACCCCGACGTCCACTTGCTCCGTCAGGGTAACACAAATTGGGAATGAGCAGGGGAGGGGAGGCCAGAACGGTTCCCGGTTGCGTGGGCACGCACGGCTCGTGCACCGAAGTCGGATAAATATCACCTGCGGGGACCTGCCCCCTGGCAACCAAAAAAAAAAAAAAAGGTGAAGAAAAATGTTTTATTCATCAGACATCTTTCTTTTTTTTTTTTGCTTTTCGTGGGTTTATCCACATGCGCAGTTGCAGCGCGTCTCAACTCGATGCATGAAATTGGCATTTCTGCCCAGCCTCCTCGTCTCGTCCCACGGCCTTCTCCTGCGTTCAGGGGGCGTGACTTCCATCCTAATCCGCCCGGGGCGCGGTTGGCATTTTGCCGGGCGGCGGTGCGCTGGGTGAGAAGCCCGAGATGCCGCCGCGCCCGTCGGCACCCGAGCAAGAAAAGGCGCGTCCGGCGGGTCTTCGGAGACGGAGTAGCCGTAGCCGTCGCCGTAGCCGTAGCCGTAGCCGTAGCCGAAGCCGTAGCCGTAGCCGTAGCCGAAGCCGTAGCCGTAGCCATAGCCGAAGCCGTAGCCGTAGCCGTAGCCGTAGCCGTAGCCGAAGCCGTAGCCGAAGCCGAAGCCGTAGCCGTAGCCGAAGCCGTAGCCGTAGCCGTAGCCGAAGCCGTAGCCGTAGCCGTAGCCGTAGCCGCCGGGACGAGAGGTGCCGGCTGCTCCCGCCGAGACCGGAGCGCCGGAGATTTAGCGCCATCGAGCCGCGGGCGTCGCAGGGGGAGATTACGGGGAGATTTGGCCGTCCCGCCAGCTGCACAGGGGAAAGACTGGACAGCTTTGTCACTGGATTTAATGCCATTGCTGTTACAACCTGGGCCTACAGTGCGTGTTAAGGCAACCACCTGTGTTAGCTCCCTGCGAAGAGCAGGCATCATAAGAGACTAGCACAGAACAGGCATCATAAGAGACTAGCACAGAGCAGGCATCATAAGAGACTAGCACAGAACAGGCATCATAAGAGGCTAGCACAGAACAGGCATTATAAGAGACTAGCACAGAGCAGGCATCAGAAGAGGCTAGCACAGAGCAGGCATCAGAAGAGGCTAGCACAGAACAGGCATCATAAGAGACTAGCACAGAGCAGGCATCATAAGAGACTAGCACAGAGCAGGCATCATAAGAGACTAGCACAGAACAGGCATCATAAGAGACTAGCACAGAGCAGGCATCATAAGAGACTAGCACAGAGCAGGCATCATAAGAGACTAGCACAGAGCAGGCATCATAAGAGGCTAGCGCAGAACAGGCATCATAAGAGACTAGCGCAGAGCAGGCATCATAAGAGACTAGCACAGCTCAGCAAGGGGACTCAATGACACAGGAGCCCTTGTCTATCCGTGGCTAAACCGTCTATGTAAATGAGGGTGCCGTGGTATGTCAACAGGGATTTTCGGGTGGGTTTTTCAGAACTTCCTACGCGTTGGCTGCTCTCTCGGGGACAGGCGAGGCAAACGCTGAGCGTTTGGCTGGCGCAGATAACTGTCCCAACCTGGGTCCAGGTGGAAAGAATCTGTGGAGTGGAGACAGGTGAAAGAATTGCATGTGTTTACTGCGGAAAATTGCTCTTAGCAGGTCAGTAAATGGCCATTTGTCTTCAGACAACGCATACCAATCAAAGCCCCCACGGATTCCTCTGCAGGACACTTTGTATGCACTGCGTGAAACCGGCGCAAATCTCAGACAAGTTATAAGCCAGAGGAATTAGTCGGTAATAAGCAGCACGGGAGGCAGTGTGCAGCATCCAGTGCAGATACAGTCCACATACACACGCATGCACACGTACACACGCATGCACACGGACACACGCATGCACACGTACACACGCATGCACACATACACACGCATGCACACGTACACACGCACGCACACGTACACACGCATGCACACACACACACGCATGCACACACACACACGCATGCACACGCATGCACACAGACACACGCATGCACACATACACACGCATGCACACGCATGCACACGGACACACTCATGCACACATACACACGCATGCACACGTACACACGCATGCACACGTACACACGCATGCACACACACTCATACGTACAGTATATACATGCGCACACACACAGATACAGTATATACACATACACACACATACAGTATATACATACACGTACACACACACATGTACAGGTATGCACTCACATATACACTCATGCACACACGCACATTGAACACATAAAGACACGTATGCACGTACAGACACTCACAAACAGACACACACAAAAACACACAAAGTATTCAACTGAATTGAGGTGAACATCCAGAGAAGGAAATGCACCAATTTTCAGCTTTCTGTGTTGCTGTGTGGGAGTGAACCAAGTGCCCTCTCTCTCTCACACTCTCTCTCTACTAGAGCTTTGCTCAGATGGACAGTGCTTAACCCTCTCAGAGGGCATCCTCTCACACCTGCATTACTTTGGACGGTCCAGCTCAAAATACCCCATCGGAGGGAACTCTCAGAAGCTCGTTAATGGCGATCGACCATTTCGGGGCTCTCCGTCGAAAGAGCACTATCCTTAAGAAGAACGCTTCCTCAGATGAACTAGCTCTCCAAGCCTCAACCTTCCAGCCTCTTCTCTGAGCCAGCCTGCTCTGCTCTGGCCTCCTACAAAAAAAAAAACTGCTGTTTGTGTCCAGTCCAGTCGCGTCAGAGCTGACGTCCGTTTTCCCGCCCGTTTCTCTTTGACCTTTTCGCAAGGTTGAGGAGGTGAGCGTGCGACGCTCTCCCAGGGTACCGTGCTGCTAACAGCGCCGGCGGCGCCGCCCCTCCGGGGGACCCGCGACCTTTCCCTCCCCGACCCGCCGAGTCACGTCGCATAGGACCGTCGTGATTGGTTTAGGGAGCGGGGCTCCTCCCCCTCCGCCCCTCGGGTATCCCAGCGTTCTGAGCTGTCGAGCGGCGCTCAGGTGCGTAACCAAGGACAACGCTGCCAAACAGAAACCGGATACCGGTTCAACCCTGGTGGGAAAAAAATTTTACTCCCAAATCCTGTCTGTTCCACGGAAGGCCATCGGTGAGTGGTCCCACACAGGTGACGGGGTACACCTAAAACACCCGCACAGCTGCACGAGCAGGCGGAGGGGTACCGGATAGCACCCCATCCTGTCTGAGAGAAGGAGCAGGCACTATTACATGCACAGCTACGGATAACTACATGATGATCCTCAAATCTCTCACCCCATTCGTGTGCCAGATGAAGCGGCTGGCACAAAAAAGGCAAATTGAGAGAGATGTGTACACATGCAAATGCGTTTCAAAAAAGGATTTTGGATCTGGACAAAGAAAGGCTCAAGAGATGGAGAGAGGGAGAGCGAGAGGGAGAGAGAGAGGCTTTGACTTTTGATGTTCTTTTATGGAAACGCAGAAACTTTCCATAATTTCCTTAAAACTTACCCAAACCGAACTGCTTACAAACTCCAAATGCCCACCCTTACCCAGCCCCCCCACAAAAAAGAAATACTCAACCTAAACATATCTCTATTTCTTCCTCAATTAGCACACAAACAGCTCCCCAAAAACACCACATTTTTTAATGTCTCCATATCATGCATCATTTCAAAATACTGAAATTCTACCCTAAGGTACGCAGAGACATAACCCTTGCAATACATCCGTGGATCCACGAGCCCCACAGCATGTTTGTGTGTGTGACCTAGGTCAGAAGTTTTGACTGGAACCTGTGCCTTGGTCCACAGACAACAACCCCCCCTTCCCCGCCACCCCCTTCCCCCACAGAAAAGATCACCTCCAGCCTCAAGCACACCGTTTTCAATAAACATAACAATTTGTCTCGACCTCTCAGACGCTACAAAAAGGTACGGCTGTCTCCTGGCGTGCACAAAAAGGGCACCCTTCTCCCAGCCCAGGACCAACATGGGCCACCCACACCTTAGAGGCCACAGATCCATGGGGTACCAGCCACTGCAGATCTCCAGTCCTCTTAGGCTTTATAGAGCACCCTCCACCTGTAGCCTGCTAGTCTGATCATCAAGCTCCTCTTCCAACTGATGCCCCTTCTTTTATCCTTTAAAGCTCCCATGTGCCTAATCCTAACACGCACGCACGCACACACGCACAGAGACAGAGAGGGAGGGAGAGGGTGAGAGAGAGGGGGGAAATGAACAAAGCTGATTTGTTCATTTTTGTTGAGTAATTGTCCTTCACGGCTTGTTGAGTTATGAAACTTATAATTAATTTGGATGCTCAGACAGGGAGGTCCACAGAACAGCGGGACGCGTAAATTACCAACACCTGAGACAGGAGAGGCACACGGGGACTACAGTTGGGTGAGCAGGGCGGGGCTGCAGGTGCAGCTGGGTGAGCAGGGTGGGGACTGCAGGTATAGTTGGGTGAGCAGGGTGGGGCTGCAGGTGCAGCTGGGTGAGCAGGGTGGGGCTGCAGGTACAGCTGGGTGAGCAGGGTGTGGACTGCAGGTACAGCTGGGTGAGCAGGGTGGGGACTGCAGGTACAGCTGAGTGAGCAGGGTGCAGGTACAGCTGGGTGAGCAGGGTGGGGCTGCAGGTACAGCTGGGTGAGCGGGTGGGGACTGCAGGTACAGTTGGGTGAGCAGGGCGGGGCTGCAGGTGCAGCTGGGTGAGCAGGGTGCGGACTGCAGGTACAGCTGGATGAGCAGGGTGTGGCTGCAGGTACAGCTGGGTGAGCAGGGCGGGGCTGCAGGTACAGCTGGGTGAGCAGGGCGGGGCTGCAGGTACAGCTGGGTGAGCAGGGTGGGGACTGCAGGTACAGCTGGGTGAGCAGGCTGCAGGTGCAGCTGGGTGAGCAGGGTGGGGGCTGCAGGTACAGCTGGGTGAGCAGGGTGTGGCTGCAGGTACAGCTGGATGAGCGGGTGGGGACTGCAGGTACAGCTGGGTGAGCAGGGTGGGGACTGCAGGTACAGCTGAGTGAGCAGGGTGCAGGTACAGCTGGGTGAGCAGGGTGGGGCTGCAGGTACAGCTGGGTGAGCGGGTGGGGACTGCAGGTACAGCTGGGTGAGCAGGGTGGGGACTGCAGGTACAGCTGGGTGAGCAGGGTGGGGCTGCAGGTACAGCTGGGTGAGCAGGGTGGGGACTGCAGGTACAGCTGGGTGAGCAGGGTGGGGACTGCAGGTACAGCTGGGTGAGCAGGGTGGGGCTACAGGTACAGCTGAGTGAGCAGGGTGGGGGCTGCAGGTACAGCTGGGTGAGCAGGGTGGGGACTGCAGGTACAGCTGGGTGAGCAGGGCGGGACTGCAGGTACAGCTGGGTGAGCAGGGTGGGGACAGCAGGTACAGTTGGGTGAGCAGGGTGGGGACTGCAGGTACAGCTGAGTGAGCAGGGCGGGGCTGCAGGTACAGCTGGGTGAGCAGGGCGGGACTGCAGGTACAGCTGGGTGAGCAGGGTGGGGACAGCAGGTACAGCTGGGTGAGCAGGGTGGGGACTGCAGGTACAGCTGGGTGAGCAGGGTGGGGACTGCAGGTACAGCTGGGTGAGCAGGGTGTGGCTGCAGGTACAGCTGGGTGAGCAGGGTGGGGACTGCAGGTACAGCTGGGTGAGCAGGGTGGGGCTGCAGGTACAGCTGGGTGAGCAGGGTGGGGCTGCAGGTACAGCTGGGTGAGCAGGGTGGGGCTGCAGGTACAGCTGGGTGAGCAGGGTGCAGGTACAGCTGGGTGAGCAGGGTGGGGCTGCAGGTGCAGCTGGGTGAGCAGGGCGGGACTGCAGGTACAGCTGGGTGAGCAGGGCGGGACTGCAGGTACAGCTGGGTGAGCAGGGTGGGGCTGCAGGTGCAGCTGGGTGAGCAGGGTGCGGGGACTGCAGGTACAGCTGGGTGAGCAGGGCGGGACTGCAGGTACAGTTGGGTGAGCAGGGCGGGGCTGCAGGTGCAGCTGGGTGAGCAGGGTGGGGACTGCAGGTACAGTTGGGTGAGCAGGGTGGGGCTGCAGGTGCAGCTGGGTGAGCAGGGTGGGGACTGCAGGTACAGTTGGGTGAGCAGGGTGGGGACTGCAGGTATAGTTGGGTGAGCAGGGTGGGGACTGCAGGTACAGCTGGGTGAGCAGGGTGCAGGTACAGCTGAGTGAGCAGGGCGGGGCTGCAGGTACAGCTGGGTGAGCAGGGTGGGGCTGGAGGTACAGCTGGGTGAGCAGGGTGGGGACAGCAGGTACAGCTGGGTGAGCAGGGTGGGGGCTGCAGGTGCAGCTGGGTGAGCAGGGTGGGGCTGCAGGTACAGCTGGGTGAGCAGGGTGGGGCTGCAGGTGCAGCTGAGTGAGCAGGGCGGGGCTGCAGGTACAGTTGGGTGAGCAGGGTGGGGGCTGCAGGTACAGCTGGGTGAGCAGGGCGGGGACTGCAGGTACAGCTGGGTGAGCAGGGTGCGACTGCAGGTGCAGCTGGGTGAGCAGGGTGGGGACTGCAGGTACAGCTGGGTGAGCAGGGCGGGGACTGCAGGTACAGCTGGGTGAGCAGGGTGGGGACTGCAGGTACAGCTGGGTGAGCAGGGTGCGACTGCAGGTGCAGCTGGGTGAGCAGGGTGGGGACTGCAGGTACAGCTGGGTGAGCAG
Organism: Anguilla pacifica; assembly: GCA_039654925.1. Classification (NCBI taxonomy): domain Eukaryota; kingdom Metazoa; phylum Chordata; class Actinopteri; order Anguilliformes; family Anguillidae; genus Anguilla; species Anguilla pacifica. The sequence continues at coordinate 60,565,884 of CM077288.1, forward strand.
GGCGGGGACTGCAGGTACAGCTGGGTGAGCAGGGTGGGGACTGCAGGTACAGCTGGGTGAGCAGGGTGCGACTGCAGGTGCAGCTGGGTGAGCAGGGTGGGGGCTGCAGGTACAGCTGAGTGAGCAGGGTGGGGACTGCAGGTATAGTTGGGTGAGCAGGGTGGGGACTGCAGGTACAGCTGGGTGAGCAGGGTGCAGGTACAGCTGAGTGAGCAGGGCGGGGCTGCAGGTACAGCTGGGTGAGCAGGGTGGGGCTGGAGGTACAGCTGGGTGAGCAGGGTGGGGACAGCAGGTACAGCTGGGTGAGCAGGGTGGGGGCTGCAGGTACAGCTGGGTGAGCAGAGCGGGGCTGCAGGTACAGCTGGGTGAGCAGGCTGCAGGTACAGCTGGGTGAGCAGGCTGCAGGTACAGCTGAGTGAGCAGGGTGCAGGTACAGCTGGGTGAGCAGGGCGGGGCTGCAGGCCAGTAAGAATTAGCGAGGCAGAGGTCTGGGCCATCGTTACTCTGGAAACCAGTCCCTTTCACCTTCTGTTTGAAGGAAGGGGCGAGGGGGGTATTTTCAACACAAAGTCAACTGTATGAGATACACACCTCTAACCCAGCATCCACAGGTACCCATCCCCACACACACACACCCAAACACACATGCGTACACACAAGCACGCAGACACACTCACGCACACACAAACACACACACCACCCACCCACACATGCACACACACACACACACACACACACCCCCACACACGCACACCCATACACACACACACACACACACACACACACACACACAGGCACACACGCACACACTCAACACATTTCAGATTGCGGAATGAGTGATGTAAATGAAAACCACGCCAGCTTGTTTATTTACAACAAGCGGAGCTCAATCAGCTCCGGGTTTGTCTGTTGAACATATTTATTGTCGGCGAAAGCCCAGCCTGCAGTCGGTCCACGCCGTTGCTGATAAAAGGGCCGCGATTAAAGAACAGCGGTGCTCCATTTGTCTGAACTCTGTTTTTTTTTGTTTTTTATTCCAGTCCTCTGGAGAGCGTGTGGGTGGCAGGCGCACACAGAGGTTCCCATTCCACTCTCCGTTCCACTCCACAGACGCATCGCGAGACCCCTTTATGCGTTTTTTTTCCCCCCGTAATTGTGGAGGGCGGCCCTCGCGGTGCGACCGGAGGACAAGGTCAGCCGTGAGGACGGCGGCCAATCGGAGGCGTCGGAGGAGGCCGGTGGGCGGAGCTTCTTTTTGCTCGGCGGTTCGCTGAGCCCCGCCCACCTGCAGAGGACAGTTGCCGTGTTTGTCCTTGGTCTGGATGACATCTGCCTGCTGTCACTGCTGACAGAGGGTTGGGTTTGAGGGGGGCGGGGGGGTGCGTGGGGGGTGGGGAGGACATAGGCGAGAGGAGGAAAAGGGCGTGGAGCAGTGTCCTGCGATGGAACCCAGTAATCTACATGCTTCTGGGCATGTTTTTTTTTAATTTGTGTTTGTTTATTTGTCCTTTTTTTTTTGAAATGACAAGTCGCCTTTTAAATTATCACTTCACCTAGTGCTGCCAGTTGTTTTGGCGTTCTCTAGTCAGAGGGGAATTGCCTTAATTAAAGGAAGGTCCAACTACTTTCTGCGGCAAAATGAGACCTTCCGCTGAGGGAAAAGGGGACAAAAATGCAGTTCTGAGATTCAGCAAAAAGAAATTATTTCCTTTTCTTTACCTGGGAAATATAACAGCAATAAACCTACTTTATTGGCCACGGAGGAGTCTCTATTTGTTGCTAATGGTGACAGAGGAAAAAATAAGTGTGTCAAGACCAATAGCCGGGGTCTTGTACGGAGGCTGTAACAGCACCATAATTTCGGTTTGAATGGCAGGTTACATCGTCTTAAATCACTCAGTCTCTCTCTCGCGCACGCTCTCAGTCCAGCGGTCCCTGTGCAATCCTCAGCCAAGGCAGTCAGCTCTTCTCATTGAGCTGTGGAATCACTATTGGCAAATCGAACGGGGAAGGATTAATTGTAATTCAGGGCCCATCACGCTGTTGTGAGGGGATGTCTGGCCAGCAGTTTGGCCCCGGCCAGACATGTTTGAATAGCTTGGTTTTTTTTTTTTCTTCTCTCGGTCGGATTGATAAATCGCTGAACGTTACACCATCATAACGTACATTCTCAAGGAAATTTTAGCGAGGGGGACGAAACAAAAAAAAAAGTGGGGGGGGGGGTCGGCAGGTGGGGGGGGGTGAAGTTAAATCAACCATGGAGATGTGCTGCCACCTAGAGGGCAGCTTGAGAACTGACTGAAAAGTCCCTGTTGATGTTTTCATTGAATTTGGCGCTGGGATCCAGCTGTTTCACAGCCGGCTCTTATCGGGGCTCCGGTGACACCTCCCTCCGCTCCCAAATGTCATGTTTCACCATGGCGACGAGAAAAATAACAACTTATTCACTGCGACAAAACCTAAGCTGCCGGGGACCCCACCGAGATGAGGCGGCAGAGAGTGTCTTTTTTCTGAGAACATGACACATTTGAATCGCGCAGCATTTCGAGGTAACCTCTCGCTTAGCGAATGCGGGGGAAATGCGGCCATTGTTATCCAGACGCCAGTGAACAAAGGGACTGAGAGGGGCCTGTGGAGCACCTGAACCTCCAGACAGAGTCACTCCACAGGTCCGGCAGCACACCCTGCAGGTCACAGGCAGTGGGGGGACCAGCCTGCCAATCATGATCTCAGCTCTCTGAGAGACCAAACGGCACCAGAATCCTCACAGACTACCGGCCTAAAGCAGGGAATTCTGGTTTTAAGGTGGGCAAATATATACACTTAAAGTGACCGTAAAGTAACAATGATTTTAATTCAATTTTTAAAAAACTCATCATCACTGAGGCACCCTGAGCAGGCTGGCAGTCATTGCTTCAGTGGTCATGAGCCCTGTAAGAGGCACTGTAGCACAGGCCCATAAACGCACAGGCCACAGTGGAGTGACATCATCAGTCAGCACCACAGCCCGCAGCATGAAATCATGAAATAGCAATAAAGGCCTAAAGCGATAACCCTCTATCCCGTTAATGTACGCCCTCTACCCCTCATAGCGCCCCCCCCCCCAATAGCGCCTAAATAATAATATATTTAAAATCATGACGAGCAGGAAAGATGTGACAGTTATTTATTACACGGTGCAAACACTCACCGGCACACGGACTGAGGCACAATTCAAACTGCATCAAGCTCAAATGAAGGAATATTCGCCGCGTAACGCTCCCATGCGTTATGCGCGTGCGACGTGTGGCCGACTTGCCCGTTCATGCGTGCGGCACCATTTCACACGCGTTAATCGCCCCATCAAGACATGATGACGCCGTTTAGCGTGCTCACGGCGCGGGGCTATTTTAACGGCCCCTTTATTACGCCGGCGATCTGACAGCAGCCTGACGGACGGATCGCGCGAGCGCTCCGCGCGTTTCCACGGCGCCACGCTGCCCGGGGATCCCGCGCTAATTACAGACGGCTCGCGACGGCGCTCCCTCTTTCGTCGTCGTTAACGATCAAATCGAGCGGCGGTCTCCCAGCGGGGGGGGGGGGGACCTCGGGTACAGACCGTCTCTCTGCCAGTCAGCGGCATCCCGTAGATCTTCATCTCATCGCTCCTCGTCCTCGCGTTTCAGCAGCTCAGAAACATCTCCGCGAAAGCGCCCCCCCCCCCCCCCCCCCCCAGCCGCCTGGCAGTGGCGGTATTTAAACCCCAAAGGAAGCACTAAGCCACGCCTCCAGAGAGCGTCCAGGAGAGAGAGAGATCCGCCCATTCCTCGCTGAACGCCGCTTGGCTTGGCTTGGCTCGGCTCGGCTCGGCTCGGCTCGGCTCACCCCGGAGCGCTGAACGCAGGCCCGCCATCCGCGGGGCATCGATTCCACCGGCCGGTTCCCCCGAGACAGGCGTCCGCGGGATCGATTTTGCCGGAACCCTGCCCGTCTCACACCGGCTCGTATGGAAATGAGAAGGGGGTTTTTTTTTAAACCCTATACCCCTCGGGGTCCGAATCCTGTCAGGATGATTTTAAATAAGGACGTAAATAAATAAATAAATAAATAAATAAATAAATAAATAAATAGCCTGTGTGTCGACATAAATATCTCAGCTGCCTGGGAGAGCTGGCTGGGAGGGGGGGACAGCTTGATAAGGGATATCTGCCAGCTGCCCAGATCCTGACAATCCTGCTAGAGGCCCCCCCGGGAGAGGAGGGGGGGGGAGATTTGGGCTTTAATCAAAGAGTGAGAATAATCCGCTGTGTGTGTGAGAGTGGGTGGGGGGACTTGGGGGGTGGGCTGACAGCGTCTGACACAGGCTGCGTCTGGTCACCCGGGGGACAGAGACTCAAACCCGGGACAGCGGCAGCGTCGCATCGCGTCCCGCCATCGCATCGCGTCCCGCCATCGCATCGCGTCCCGCCATCGCATCCCGTCGTCACCCCTTCGTTCCGCCGCAGTCTTCCTCGCCCCGTCACCTGTCTGCTTATCGGCTGCGGCCGTCGATCCGCGGCAGGGGGCGGACGGGGGTTTGAGGATCTGCGGACGGGGGGCGAGAGTGTCGCGGGGAGCCTCGTTCCCTCCCGCCGAGGCGCGTGCTCGCCCCGGCCAAACCGGCCGCGTACCGGCATTGACAATCCTGTCGATTTCGATGAGGATCTTCGCAGTGTTGACACACCGCAGAAGTTTCTCCCTGCCGGAGGGCAGGTGGAGCACTCTCTGTCAGCCGAGGCGATAGCAGCAGAGGCCAATGCTCTACACCCATCGCAGCGCTCGGGCTCGGACCTGCCCGGTCCTGCTTATGCTTCATCCCCGACTGAGATGAAGGGCCGATACTGCGCTCGCCAGGCGGGCACGTCCTCCAGAAGGGCCGTCCCACGGTGTCACGCGGTCCAGAACCGAATCCAGAGCACATCCATCAGCCGCCGACCGCGGCCGGCAGCCACTGCCTGCTTGCTGAGAGGAGAGGTGTGATTGGTCAGATACGCTCGGCCCTGGAGACTCCAGTGTTCCGCCGCGGCCGGCTGCGTAGGCTGCGCAGTCCTCGTGCTCTATGACTGCGCAGCTGAGCTGGCGCACTGCATGACGAGTAGGCCGTAAAAGCTTTCAGAGGACGCGTATGTTAGTTTGTTCCCCCTTGCGTTGACAGACGATGATGAATCGATGAGATGAGTCTAAAAATATGACGGGGCATCCCGAGAGAAAGGAACAGGAGAAAAAACCCCTCAGCATAACCTCTCTTCCCACTGTACCCACAGGTGGAGAGTAATGGGGCAGCACTGCTCTGTAGAAACCAGTGCTTTTTAATCAAGGAGAGTGTGAAGTGTGCTGGCTCCATAGGGAGGCTCTGAGGAGTCCAGAGAAGGGCAGGGTGACACCTCCTTCACCTCCTCGTGGGAAAGACACAGTCACCTCTCTGATGGACAGCGCCCCCCGTGTGCCGCCTTCAGCCTCCCCCCCCCCCCCCCCCCCCGACCGAGCCACGCAGGGGGCCTCATTAGTGCCAGGCCAGCAAGGAGCCCCAGCCGAGCTCTGGGCTTGGATAAGAAACGCCCATTCAGCATTACGACAGTGTCAGCCTGACCTGCAAGCCTTCGTTCGAAGACGCGTCGCACGCTAAGACCGAATGTACTCTGTCGTGACCGTGTGCCAAAATAGCGTCGCCACGGCGAGGGTCGAGCCTTAGCGTTCATCCCGCGCAGAGGTAAGGAGGCTGGCCTTCTAGCGGATCGCCCCGGCAACGGTGGCAGACATCACGGGGGGGCTCGGGCAGGAGGGGGGCTCTGACTTTGCCGAAGGGAAAACGAAGGAGTCAGAGGCAACTCAAGTGTCACGACTCTTCAGACCCTCGCGATAAAGCGAAAATACAAAGATCAAAATAGACGGAGGAAGCGTTTCTCGTTTGATGAAGGAAGGGTTGAAAGCAGACCCTGCCAAAAGAAAACCTTTTAAGTCTCCTCATTGATCTATCTGCCACAGAAGAGATAATGGATTGCCTCCGTTTGCATCACCCCGGCCCCGCTTTGTGGCTAACATTATTTGGACTTATTCCCATTAAGTATCAAAACCAGAAAATTAAGTCAAAAAATTAAATATGGATCGGCGCATTATTTTAGTAAAAACAAAGCGGCGCATCAGTCCCGACGCGATGAGCTATGGACCTGCGGTCTGCGGCCGAGAGGAGCGAAACCCGTGACTCACCTCGCCGTTTCTGTCGCTGGGCGTAGGGATGTTTAAAAGCTGTCAATCAAGCCTCCGCTTCCTGTACTTTCGGCCTCTCGCGGGACTCCGCTTTCCCGCTCCCAGGGGATTGCTGCACTTCGGTCCCTGATCTCTCGCGTTTCTCTTTTCAGTGCAGGTCGCTCTGGATAAGAGCGTCTGCTAAAAGGCTGAAAAGCACAGTAAAGTCACTGATTCGCCGAATCGGGCGTCTCAGCGAGGACTCCTGCTGACACCGCTTGCTCCTGATTGGCTCGTCGGAGAGAGTGAGCTTGTCGTGGCAAAGGTACAACTTGGGGCCGGGTCCCGGTAAGTCGCATAACAGCACGCGGAGAAGTGTTTTTTTGTTTGGTAAGTGCTTCTGAAAGACTCGCAGTTGGGAGTTAATGTGTGTTTGGCGAAAGAGGTCAAATTCTCTCTCTCTCTCTCTTTCTCTCTCTCTCTAGCTCTCCGTCTCTTTTCAGAAGGGTTACACACTCAGCCCTCATCGAGATCAATGTGCCCTCTTTTTAAGTGGCAGCGTTCCGCGGGTCTGTTGCCGTGCTGCAATCAGACCGGGCCGGTCCATCGGCGTACTCTAAGCAGCGCTTTTAAGCGTTCTTAAATAGAGCAATCAGACCGGTCCGGCCAATCAGCGCCATTTGAGTGGAGGTTGTTGGTGGGAAGCGGACCCGCTAAGCACCACTAATCAGATCAGACCAGCGAATTGCCAGATTACGAGTTGACATTTGCGAAAATAACTCCGGCACGGTCTGCCACGGTGTGTCTTTCGCAGCCCATAAATAGGTTTAAAAAATAAAAAAAACGGGTCCTGGGTCCTCCACATCAACACGTCTGTCACACCGTGACTTCTTAAGCTGAAATTACATGTTTTTTTTATTTAAATCTTTCTTTTTTTCACTTTTAGCTTTATCAAAGAGCCATTAGGTTATCAAGGCCTTGTGTGCTCTCGCATAAATGGTTTTGCTAAAGATTTCATCTGGCGCTATATGACCTACTCAGCCTGCCTTTCGGATGGACTCCAGCACCATTAAGGAGCCATTGTCCGCAATTCAACATCATTTCATTTCACAGGCTTGCAGGGTAAGTGCCTGTGATATATTATCTCCCCGAGCCTTCCTGATAACGATAATGAAAACTAAGCACTTTAACGCCCCTTTCCCAGAAGCATTAGCCCCGGCCCAAATAACAAGAACTGAACGCAAAACTTAAACAAATATATATAAATGCTTCCAACCAAAAAAAAAATTAAATAAAAAAATGTTTCAAATTTAACCCTCTCTAGGACGGGGTGCGGCAGAGGGAAGAAGCCTCGCTTCGGGTTTTGACTGGATCTGAAATGAGGACAGTGTCGGTGAGCTGGAAACAGAGCTCATCTTAGCTCGGGCCCTGTTGCTCAGGTAGAGCTCATCTTAGCTCAGGCCCTGTTGCTCAGGTAGAGCTCACCTTAGCTCGGGCCCTGTTGCTCAGGTAGAGCTCACCTTAGCTCAGGCCCTGTTGCTCAGGTAGAGCTCATCTTAGCTCAGGCCCTGTTGCTCAGGTAGAGCTCATCTTAGCCCGGGCCCTGTTGCTCAGGTAGAGCTCATCTTAGCTCGGGCCCTGTTGCTCAGGTAGAGCTCATCTTAGCTCAAGCCCTGTTGCTCAGGTAGAGCTCATCTTAGCTCGGGCCCTGTTGCTCAGGTAGAGCTCATCTTAGCTCAGGCCCTGTTGCTCAGGTAGAGCTCATCTTAGCTCGGGCCCTGTTGCTCAGGTAGAGCTCATCTTAGCTCGGGCCCTGTTGCTCAGGTAGAGCTCATCTTAACTCGGGCCCTGTTGCTCAGGTAGAGCTCATCTTAGCTCGGGCCCTGTTGCTCAGGTAGAGCTCATCTTAGCCCGGGCCCTGTTGCTCAGGTAGAGCTCATCTTAGCTCGGGCCCTGTTGCTCAGGTAGAGCTCATCTTAGCTCGGGCCCTGTTGCTCAGGTAGAGCTCATCTTAGCTCGGGCCCTGTTGCTCAGGTAGAGCTCATCTTAGCTCGGGCCCTGTTGCTCAGGTAGAGGTCATCTTAGCTCGGGCCCTGTTGCTCAGGTAGAGCTCATCTTAGCTCGGGCCCTGTTGCTCAGGTAGAGCTCATCTTAGCTCGGGCCCTGTTGCTCAGGTAGAGCTCACCTTAGCTCGGGCCCTGTTGCTCAGGTAGAGCTCATCTTAGCTCGGGCCCTGTTGCTCAGGTAGAGGTCATCTTAGCTCGGGCCCTGTTGCTCAGGTAGAGCTCATCTTAGCTCGGGCCCTGTTGCTCAGGTAGAGCTCATCTTAGCTCGGGCCCTGTTGCTCAGGTAGAGCTCACCTTAGCTCGGGCCCTGTTGCTCAGGTAGAGCTCATCTCAGCTCAGGCCCTGTTGCTCAGGTACCGGTTTGAGCCTTTTTGCTCCGGCACACCTGCAGAGTGGGAGAGAAAGTGGCAGATTCCGGCTGCGGCTGCCAGCAGATGTGCCCGTCAGCCCCTCACGTTTCCGCAGGCTCCCCGCGGTGTCCGAGCGCTCGGCCTGCGCTCGGCCGCGAGCCGGCGTCTCGTTTCTGACACGTTCATTTCATGCGCGTAAAACTTCAATTAGAGACAGGAGGATTAAAAACAGCTTGAGTGCCTCCAGCCTTCAGGTGCCAACTCAGGGGTGTGCCCCCCCCACCGCCCACCGCCCACCACCCAACCCCACCTCATTCCCCCGCCCACTAGAGAGACCCCGCAGCTTCTCAGAAGGACCAATTTCTCAGGACTGAATCAACTGTTTATTTTATTTATTTTACATTTCCCTTTCACAATTTCTCCCTTCACCTCTCTTTCATTCTCTCTTCTCCCTGCTTAGCCGAGCACACTGTTCTTAGCGTTTTTTCTAGAGAACAGAGAGACGGACCACGCAAACCAATGACAATTCCAGCCACCAAAGGGCAGGGTTTTAAATGCAACAGACTCTGACCTCGTTGTGAGGACTACAGACTCCGTACCCACCTGCCAGAGCCATACAGAGCGATGCAGGCCCCACAGAGGAGACGCCAGCAGATGAACTGCAGCAGAGCAACTGGATACAGTGATGCCTCTCAACCAAATCAATGTCAAATTAAATATTAATTTGCTTTCCACAGCACAATGCCCTATTACTGCACTGGGGCATTGACTTTTACCTCGGTCCAGAGGCGAGATCGTTCCCCACTGGCCCAGCAGCACCACTTCCACTGAAGACATGGACTCCCATCCAAGCCATAACCACGCCCTTAGATTCCTCTGGCTCAGTGTGAGGACACTGCAGGGAGGAATGACTGCTGGCAAACTCTGACAAACTCTGTCTTTTCACACGGGTGTTCATGTGAAATGATACTGAATGGTAACATGTGGTCAGACAAGCAAAGGTACCCATGTTGGGTTAGGATGGACCTGGACTACAGAAACATCTCCAGCTTTCATCATGCCCATTTCCAAACTGCACTGCTGAATTTTTATCATATAAAAAAAAGAAAGAAGGGGGTGATAGATGAGTTCACTTCAGCATACAAATAACAACCACCTTCCAGGGATGCCATTAAGGAGAGCCAACACCTCTATAACAAGGCCGGGGAAGAGATAAGACATCTCCCCCTTTCCAACGGCCTTGGACGGTTTTCGAAAGTAGAGTGAGAGGGAGCTGGGGAGACTGAGTGGAGAGAGCATCCCCAACTAAAGCAAAAACTTCACAAAAAAACTTTCATTATGTGGAATATTTTTTTTTTCTCAGATGAAGACCTTATGACGTAATGCATCCATCCACTGGCGCTCAGTGCTCACTTTTTTGAAAAGATTTATTCTCATGAAAGGCGTCTTAAGCCCCAGTCAGACACATCTGGCATTTCGGCGTCGGTAATAGGAGCCTTTCATTAGCGTTATTAGACAGTGGCAGAAATCTAAATTGGTTACCATGAATTAACAACCCCATAGGGAGGCGAGAGCTTAGCCCGCTAATGCGCAATTATATTACCCCGCGCTTCAATTCCATCTCGGCTTACTGAGAGCGGCAGGCGCGCCAGGAGGAGACCCCGCCCAACGGGGTGCCCCGGAGCGAGAGATGATTGGATTAAATACCCAGGTGGCTAATTGGGACCAAGCCCCGCGTCGATGCAATTAAAGGCGGTGGCTGAGGTTCCCGCCGCGCTGCTGGTGTTCCCGAGCGTCTGGGTCAGCGCTGGGGAAAATGGCCGAACGGGTGCACCTTGACAAAGGAGCGTCAGAGAATGACAGCGGAGGGTCCTCACACCCTCCGCTCTGTAACATCTGTGTTTGCACTGCGGGCGTTTCAAGGTTCGGACGCTAGATCAGGGGTGAACAAGTTCGTTCCTGGAGGGGCCAGTCTGTGTTCTGGTTTTTGTTCACCCTCCTTTCTTTTTTTTCAGTTTTCGGACAGCTCTATAAACGACACCGCTTCACTCCTGTGCTTGACCACGGTAAAGTCTTTGGGATACATTTGCAGTCCGCAGCGGTAGCTGGTACGTATGCAAACATCCGATTGAGCTAATGAAATCATTAAGAGTAGACGTTGGCTCAAAATCCTGAAAAGGATCGGCCATTGTTGCAGACCCCGGTGCCAGACCATCCTTTTTCAACTGATGAAGACAGCGCCGGGTACAACCTGCATAGAATAACTAAAAAGCTGCCCACTGAAATGAATAAGTAATATTCAACAATGGATTAAATGTACTGAATAAGGAGTGGACAGAAATCGAATGAGACTTAAGGTTTGCCGTCGCTTTTGGTCTCTTTGTTTTCTGACCTGACTACGTGGAAACAACCAAGCAGGAGCAGGACTATAGCACAGTGCAGTGCAGTTTTTTAAGCTGTCAGGAAAGATGTTTTGGCACTCTTGTGCTTCACTTATCCACGAGACCACGCCCAGTGAGGCGAGAGGGCAGCATCCTTCCCGTAAAGCCCAAAGCGCTTACCTCCCCCATCAACAGCCTGGGCCTGCGTGCTGCGGATTTAATGCCATATTTATTCGCCCCGGAGCTACTCTGTTAAATTCCCAATAGGCTGCAGCGCAAGAGATTGTCCAGTTTCGTTAAAAACTGCTAACGCACTCGGAACTGGAGCGGCAAGCTTAGCTAACTGGTCAAACTGAGTCAAAGATGAATAAAACGGGGCCAGTTAAGGGTCTAACTGGAACAAAACAGGCAAACGCCACAATCCTCCAGGACAAAGGCCAAATATCAAGGCGCTGGACATTTCTCCGGTCACATCAAGCTTCATAAACATGGTGGCGATCGTCTACACCATTAAACCTTCTACTTTGTATTGTGTATACCCTTTCAATCAGGTGAGAACCAATTTTCATTTACAATGACATCCCGGCTAAGACAAGGTAGTGCAGTGTTTACAAGGACTACAGAAGACTCATTCATTGAAGGTTCAGACTTAAACAAACAAGCAGATAGCAAAACGAATACACACTTCACACAATATGCTGTACACTTAATGCATGCAGAAAACATGTATATTATAGTATAACGACACCTGGGTGCGTGAACTGGAAAATAACCTGCATGCCCTGTTTCTCCAGATTAGTGCTTTCAGAAGCATGGAAAAGCACTTTTGAAGGTGTGACTCCTTGACTTTCTTGGTTAAACAAACCATTGTTAACCTCTTTTGAAGTATGTTTTTTTTTTTATGTGACACGACAAATCTGTATGTTCCACTTTCTGGTGCCAACAGTAGTCGCTAATTATTGTCCTCTGTGGTGTGCAGCTGTTTGTTTTCATGGGTAAGGCTTTGTAAAGCGGTTGTCCGTTGGTTGAGAGACAGAAATGGAATCAAAATTGACTTGTCATGCTGTGTTGTCTTCAGCAATAGAGTGCAGCCTTTCTCGCAGAGCCAAAGGAGAGATTTGACAGAAGCCTTGACAAAAATTTGAATTGCTGTTTCTAGGGTATTCTGTGTAAACTGTACTCTTATTTTTTTCACTGCAACAAAGCCAGGCTTTAGAAAGGTGTTGAACATGGACAGGAACTATTCTGTTTAGTAGAGCAGTACAATCAGTGTGCCACTTACACAGGTGGGGAAAAAAAGCTTTTTGGCAAAATGACAGAATTATCCAGGCCAAACATTGTTTAGAGCAGATGGTCAGCAAGACCAAGAGCACTAAAGGAAATCTCAACTGGAAAAAAACATGAACTCTTGAAGCTCTTAAACTCTTAAAAAATATGAACTTTTTAACGGCTCTGACCCTTGTTTGCAAATACAACAGAGCAAAGTATGATGGGATGCCTGCCTCTCTGGCTCCAAAATATCCATTTTTTTTTTTTTTTTTTTTTTTTTTTTTAAAGGATTCCTGATCTTGTTATTGAGGCATGAGGTTTACATATTCACTGATTTGTATTTATGCATTTGCATTCAACTGAACGCCTTAGTTTCAAATAAAACCACTGACTGTGAAAACCACTCCATAGTACACTGTTCCAAGATGCTTACAAAGGCTCCACTTCAAGCTTTTTATTAGCGAATAACAAGAAGCAAGTAATTTTGAAACAGAGATCAAATGAGAAATGGTAAAGGGTAGATATTGCTAATTTACCATTCCCTGTGTTCATTTCATTCATGATTTTCCAGCAGAGGTTCCCTCTAAGGTCACAGGGAAAGCAGTTTGGCGTGGTGGAACCGGGCGTGCGTCCAGAAGGTCTTGGGTTCAAGCCCTGGACGTGACAACAGCGAGGCGCCCTTGGAGCACGGCACTTAACCTGGAATTCCTTCGGCGAGCATCCGCGGGGATCGATCCGGGGAGCGATAGCCGACTGCAGGGATCGCAATTACAAAGGAAGTGCATTAGCGCGACGCAGCCGCGGTGTCGAGTTCCGCCCAGGCCGTTCAGCGAGCATCCATCAGGCCAGGCCCGGGTCTTCCGGTGTGAGATCTGGTCCCGGTGCACCGCTAGGAAAGCGAACAGGAGAACGTTCTGTAACTAAAAACCCGTGTGTTAGGTGTACTCGTGCGGAATGCCACTGCAGGAGGGTGTCGCTCAGCGGGGTGGGACTCAAAGCCATTGGCTACTCAGGGACGTGTCATCTGCCCTGCACCTGCGCTGACTGCAGCCGGCGCTGCTCTATAACACAGGATGCGCAGCTCAGCGGTGCAGGGTGACACCGGGCGGGAGTGAAGCATAATGGGTAAGGAGCTGGTCTTGTAACCTAAAGGTCACAGGTTCCATTCCCAGGCAGGACACTGCCACTGTACCCTTGAGCGAGGTACTTGACCTGCATGACTTCAGCATTGTATAAAGTGGATGCAATGTAAATACTATGTAATTGTAGTGCAAGTCGCTCTGGATAACAGCATCTGGCTAAATGCCTGTAATGTAATGTAACACAGGGTCACAGAAGCTGCGTTATCTGACCCGCTGCAACACAAGCAGGCCCGGTCAAAGCAGAGAGGAAGGTCTGAAGAATGTATATATGGTAAGGAGAAGAAAAAAAAAGAAAAAACAAAAACAAAAAGATGTACGGAGACTGTGAGGACAGCGAAGGCCGAAACACGCGTGTCTCCAGTCTCCATAATGGAGGGCTGACACCTGGATATTTATGATATATTAAAGAATCTTTTTTTTTATATATATTTTGAGTGCAGGATCTTGTCTTTCTTTTTCAAGAAAAAAAAATTATGCAGACTTATGCGTAGAAGCTACAGCATACTGAGGCATGTCACTATTGTTAGATTGTCAGTAAAATGTCAGCGTTTTTAAATTGCATTTTAAACCATTTAGATTATTTCCTGAAGGTACATAAGACACATATTTTACATAATATGGCACTTTTTCCATCAAACAAGACAGTGTTCATATTGAGTCTCTGGATTATGGGGCAAACACCTACTTTGAAATGTGATTTTTTATTTATTTTTTTTTTATAAATGTGACATGACATGATCTATTTTACCCGCTCTTTGTACAAGCACACGACTAAAAGCTATATGTTCCACCTACTGCTGCCAACAGCGATTACTTAGCATTGTCGTCACTGCTGCTGCTGCTTTCATCGTGAGAGCTTTGTGAAATTGCACTCCGCCGGTTGAGAAATAAAAATGGAATAGAATGTCACTGTTGTTTTACGTATTTTAATCCACTCAGATTGCGTAAGAGTTGCATTTTACGTTGTATGACAGAAAATGATATCGAAAAACATGTTTAAATTTAAATTCACACCATAAACCGGGCTGCAAGTGTCGTATTTCTCTACTTGTAAGCAAAGCGGTGTGAAATGATTCCCTGGGATCCCTGTTGGGCTTGTTCACAAAAACAAAAAAACTTATTTGCGAAGATCAATCAGGCCACCACAGGCTGACCAACACAGTAACGCATCATTTGACAATTATTAATGTTGACCACGCACCAATGGTATTTTAATGACATATGATGTCAGTATTGATCATTTTTTTACTGCACTCTAAAATTGACGAAACCGTCACCGTTTCTGAATTTTCAAGTTATTAAACGGTCATGAAATCACGTCGTGACCATTAACATTTAGCACACAGCCCTGTGCGCTCTTACTCCAGGTAGGGAGCCCGTTTCCCATATGTAACGACTCTGTGTCGCAGAAGATCCTAAACGGTAAAGGTCATTTGCACCGTCGCCACACGATGAACATTAATAAATAAAACAATGACTGCAGAGCAATACACTCTGGAGATAACAGTTACCATTGCTGCCGCAGAACATCCTGAAATAAAGAACATCATAGGGCGCTGTGAGCGGGGTTTATAACTGGAGTTTCTGTTTTTGTTGTTGTTTTCTTTTGTTTAACAGCCGCAAGTCATATGTTTAATGCAGCAGGATGAAACACCTAGATATTATTCGGCATCCTCAGTGGTATCACGCCAGCCACACACAGTACCATTCATACGTTGCTCTTTGTTAAAAAGTGACAGGCAATAATGGCTCCGTCAGCAAGGCAACACGGAGTTTTACCGTAGGCCTACAGCACGGCACGTTGTTATCAGCATTATAGAAACATAACGCTAAGGAGGCATTCTACGTACGTTAGCCGAGCGATTTCGAACGCACGCTTTGTGAAACGCACAGCTTAACCTGAGACTGCACAAGAGACCATCCGTTAATGCGAAAAGAGCCTCCGACGCAAACACCGTATTTCCCGGCAATTTTATACCCCCCACCACCCACCTCAAACTTCAACATACTACAGGTCAGCAGCAAAGCCACTGTGCTTTTCCAATAAAGGTCGCCCGGTCGGAGTCTGCAGTCTTGCAAGAGATTCAAGACGCTATCACGCTGGGGGTATCGATGGCCTACTTTATTCGCACCAGCAGACCCGCCCACACAGCCCAAGTGCAAAGCATTACCTTTTCACCTTAAACTTTCTCTACAGATTGCCACGCTGTACATTTTGTATTGCTTCTCTCCAGCTTTTGTCTTCAGTCTTCAGCAGCGGAGACCGCGGGCGTTTCGATTGCGCACGGGATATTAATTGAGTAAAAGATTTCTCGCTCTTGTAAAGCAGTAAGCCTACTCTGCTTTGCAAAATTTGTTTTCCATTTTCTCCTTAATTAGGCCTGTTCATTTAGCCAAGGGTCTGCACTGAAGGGTTTTTACAATGCTACCGCTTTCTAATCTCAGGACAAAGATGATTTTCTGTTTAATTTATTTATTTTTTATTTATTTTTATTATTCGTTGACTTCTTAGAAGCACGCTCAGCCATTTAAACCAAAGGGATCATTATCTCCGTCAGTGTGATGTGTAAGTGAATTCTAACTGTGATGTGTACTCCGCGCAGAGTCGTTCCTGGAGCAGGAGACAGAACGCCGTTATCACACAGTGGGTAAGCAAGTAATCGGGCTTCACAATCCCTGCTGTTCATTTTTTCAAAACAAAACCCTTTTTTTTTCCTATTTATGAGGATAAAGACAGGCCCTCCTTGATCAAACGCATCTAATGTGGACAGCTTTCCCAGAGTACCGTAACTGATCTGCTATCCACTGCGTATTAGTATAATTGAATAATACTGAATAATAGAGAGACAACAATCAAAATTTAAGGCACACAGTTTTTCAGGTGTCCATTTATGGAAACAAATTTACCGTGTGTACAGACGTGCTTTTCAAAACTGGTAGGGTTTCAATGAGAGAATAGCTGAGCATAGCAGTGAATGGTATAAACATATAGGTCTGCTGCTGTCCTTCAGTAGGTTCAGAGATTCAGCGTAGCTTATATATACAAAACTTTTTTTTTTCTTTTTTTTTAATTATCCGTTTATCTACTGACACAATTGCGGCTTGAGGTTAATGAACTCACATACCAAGGGAATTAAACCAGAGTTGTTCCGGTTAAAATCTGATAGCTCTTCTGGCACGCACGTGTATTTTAACTGGAGCATCTTTAAAGGAATCCAGTCATACTTTCTGGCGCTGGTTAAAGTACGGCACGCGTCTCGGATTCGGCGTCCTAACCCCGCGCACCGCCGCCCCGGTGCGCGGAGCCTCTGAAAACCGTCCAAGTTTCGGCGCGCCACTCGAGAGCAAACAAACATATCAGCGATAATTATACAGCCGCACGCTCTGCCTCTTCAAATAAAGCGGTGATTGCCTGCCGTTTGGAAAGCCTCCAGTGGCGACGGGGGCACGAACGCGCGGCAAAGGCAGCCAAAAAGCCAGACGCTGATGAAGAAATATCAGGCACTCAAATTCCAATCACAGCCTTTTGTTCGAGGAGCCTTTTGATTAGCAGTTTACAAGTCAAATTACAATGATCAAATTTCACAATGCTCCTCATGGCTGTTAGAGGATACTGATGGCATTCCCAAAGGCTGCAGTGACACGAGTCGCCACAAGATGGCAACACAGATCTGGTTATGTTTGGTGCTTGGAATGCCAAAAAAGACATTTTATATGTCCACTATCACCTGCAGGGTGTGTATCAAACTGCTCTTGTCTCAGTCACTCCCTTCGTATAAGATAATTACTTGGTAATTCAGAGAGTGACCAGACAAATTAAATGAAAATACTGGCCTGCGGAGACACAATCTGCTAACAGTTTAGTTTCAGTTTAGCTGCAGTGGAATGGATAAAACCAGTATTTAGGGCCCAATATACAAAAGGTGAAATTTACAATGCGTTCCTCACTGATTGTCCTGAGTGCCATGAAATTGATCAGATTTAGAGGCAACACCAGGACGTGAGTGATCCCAGTCTTCCTTAATGTGTGGCCTGGACATAAGTGAAGTAACACAATGAGCCTGACGTGAGAACTGGAGCAGGGTCACCCAGATGTTTCTCGACCTGGGTCACCTACTTGTACCTGTTGGTGCTAGGACACCAGAGAGTTTATACGAACAGGGACTAGCATTAGAGGAGATCACTTCCATCTATGGAACAGGAAGTTCACGCTGAGCAGCTTGCTCCTAGAGAGATCCGTGGCCATGTCATGAGGGAGATTGTTGACACTGCTAGGTTTGCTGATGGGATAACATATTGCAGTGAGTTGATGTACGCACAGTAATAGACCACAGTTTAAAGTAGCCAGATCCAATACCTGCAATATACTGCAGCAAGATGTTGTGCTCAATTATTATTTATTTTTATTTTTTTAAACATTCAGGTAACATTTTTGTGCACTTCAATATGCCCAGTGTCTTTTTTTTTTTTAAACAGTATTCTGATGAAAGCTTACAGCATATTTTCTAGTGACAAACACATTTTTGTTCCCTTTTCTCTCTAAAAGGTGCTGACATTTTTATTTTCAGTTTGTTGTCTTTTTCTCATGCACCTTTTCAGAACTGTGAGGAGGAGGCAAATTTTTTTAGCTATTTTGTCACCTAAAATCCCCCCAGTATGTTAATCATTGCATTGTTTTCATTCTTTACCATGTGGATAATAAAACCCAAAATAACCGAGGTCATCACCAGAGATGATGACCGGAAATGCAAATGAACATTTGAACAATTGTTTACTTTTACAATTAAAGTCTCAAACGCCCTCTAGCTTCTAAAACTACTAGGAAAAAATGATCGACAGTCCATCCTTTTAATTTAGGGTATTATCAGATGAGCATGACGTTTGTCTGTTTTTTTGTTTGTTTGTTTGTTTGTTTGTTTGTTTGTTTTCTTATGTTGAATAAACAGCTTTCAGCGTCGGCGAAACGACAGCAATTCTTTCGCTATGGAGTGGAGTGGAGTGGAGTGGGGCGGGGGGGGTTGGCGGGTGGATAGGGGTTGGGTGGTGGGGGGGGGGTAAAGCATAACAAAGAAAATCACTTTAGCGTGGAGCCCAGTCGTGTGCAGGTTTAATCAGATTCCCTCAATGGGATTAGAGGACACACTTAATCCCGAATCAAACCGGTAAAACGGGCGGGAAGGCGCAGGGTGTGCGACGGGCGAAGTGTGGCGAAGTCACTTTCGCCAAAGCAATCAAGAGATGAAAAAAGATAAAGGGATTATGAAGCCAAAGATAATCCCGCCTTTGCAAATCGCCGCGATGTTCTCCCCCTCCCCGTTCGTGTTATTGTTGCCGTCGATACGATGAGGAGATATTAGACAGATTTTAATACGCACAAGGGCGAAATCTTTGAGCGGCGGCCTAAAAAATTAGGAAATATGACTGAAACCGATCTCCAACCTCACAGCGTTTAAGACCGTTCCCCGGCCTCTCGGCTACACGCGTCTTCATTTTTATCAACGGTCTTTCTCTTCTGAAAGCCCCTGCGCGATTCTGTTAGTTCCCAGCCCCGAACGCGGAAGACTGGCGAACGAACTCCAATTAAATACGAAAGCGGCATTTGGCATCTTTCAGTTCCTCTTTTCATCTTGCTCCTAATGACACGGAGAGAGCAAGGGCCTGGGAAAAAAAGTGACCGCTCACAGCGGCGCAGTCCGTGCGCTAGCGACGCTAACTGCTTCGCGGCCACCGGGTTAGTGGAGCGTGCCTGTGCGCATGTAGGGCCGGCTGCGCAGCTGCTCCGCTTGCTATTTCTGTTCCCCGCTGGACCGTCCAAATCAAAGCAGATCTTTAAGCAACGGCTTACTTCTCAGAGAAAGCTTCCGTCTGTACCGAGGCAAGAAGAACCAAAAATCGCAAAATCACACTGAAAACAACAGCAAAAACAACAACAACAACAATGTTATATTTACTATTAGGCTACTACAGTAGCAGTATTAGAAGTAGCATTGTTTCTGTCACTATTTTCTGTTATTGTTGTTTAGCAGTGATGTGCGTAATAGACACTTTCTCAGACACAAATTGACTGTTTTTTGTGTCATTTTAATATATTAACGCGTTCGGCTGAATTCCATAGCCCCGCCCCCGGCATTTCTGCACTTCTTTTCTCGTACTCATGTCATCTTTAATGCTCTCAAACAGGGACTCGCAGAGAGGACGCTGGGCCAGTGTTCCTGCGTTCGCCATCCATAATGCATGCCTTTCTCTGTGGCGTCCGCTGTACCTTCATGGTGAGTGGGCAAAGTGAACCAGAACGGCACTCTCGCCGCCATAGTGCGCGTCTGTGTGTGTCACAATAAGGGAACAAACACAACCGACGCATTATCTCCAGAGTAGTCATAATGCGTCTGACGTGAGCAGATGTTTTCTCCCAATCTTTGCCAATGACTGGATGTATGGGAGAGCAGAGGATCTAGACAAGAGGCTTCAGTGCATCACATGAAATTGTTCCATTGTTCAAAGAAAACAGGAGAAATTAGTACCATATAAAATGAACTGAACTGGTTATATTTATAGCTAATTAATTCGCGATCAGGAGGTAACTTTATGTATGAATAATGCTTTAATTAAGAATACCGCTTGCAGCGACTGCCTGTGTGCTTGAGTGCCCAAAATCTCTGAAAGCCCAGTGACCCCCCGAACCCCCGCCCCCAACTCTCTCTCACACACACACGCACACGCACACACACACACACACACACACACACACACACACGCACGCACACACACTCACTCACTCACACACATGCATACATGCATACACACTCACACGAACGCGCGCGCACACATACACACACACACACACGCACACTCATACACACACACACACACACACGCACGCACGCACACACATACAAACACACACACACACACACACAAATAAGACGTCATCGTTGGC
This sequence comes from Anguilla pacifica, assembly GCA_039654925.1. Lineage (NCBI taxonomy): Eukaryota > Metazoa > Chordata > Actinopteri > Anguilliformes > Anguillidae > Anguilla > Anguilla pacifica. The sequence continues at coordinate 60,586,233 of CM077288.1, forward strand.
ATTGCATCATCCCAAACCACGAATATCAAAACAGAAAGATCAGACCTCACACTGCCAGGTCAAAGGAAAAAGTGCTTTGTGGTTTGGTAGTGCCCACAGACTCCCTGCCTAGCGGCCATCTCACATCTATCTTCAGGATTTCCAAAAAGCACTCACACATTGCACACACTTTGGCCCTGGCTCATAACCTTTGAACATTAAATTCTCCTAATGACACCCAAGTGCAGCAAATGCCCTGGAGTGGGGGAGGGAGGGTGGGGGCTTTTACGGGAGTCACCCAAAATCCTCCCATACAATAATTCTCCTGATATTCATCTTTGGATTTCTCCTTTAATGACTGGGCTTAGCGAGTATTTTCCCCTGGCCGATGAGTGGGATCCTCTCCCACTTTACACAACTGCAGATTCTCAGATTCGATTACTGTCCCTCTCACACACACACCACCTGCCGTACATCGATGTTCCCTGAGTCACACGCTTCAGTTTTTCGTTTGTTCGCTTGCTTGCTTATTTATTCATTCATTCATTCAATTATTCATTTTATTTTGGTCAAGGTTACAGTAAGTCTAGGTTGCAGTGATGCCTGGGAAATTCTGCCTGGGGAAGTACGTGAATGAGTGTGAATGGCTCCGGGGAAGACTTCCTCAAACCACAGACACAGGACTGTGGAGGCACAGGCGAAGGTGGAGGTTTTAGTTCCTCCTCCTCCTCTGCTCTGGGGGTCATTCAACCTTGCTTAGGCCTGAGAAACAGGAGAAAATCCTGACATCCAAAAAAACTGCGGAAACGTTTTTACCGCCTCCACGCTGCTGAAATATCATGCGGGAGATAACCTTTCATTCTGACAAGGGTTTCAGTTCTTCAGTGACTCAATGGTTCGATTAAAGCACGATATTGCTTTGTTGCTGGTGATCAAAGCTAAATTTTTCTTTTATTCGAAGTTCACACAGTACCTTAGAGACAGGCTGAGAGAGGTGCAGTTTAAAAACAATGGGTGGGGGGGGGGGGGGGTGCAAAGGATGTTTGCTTTTGGCGATAAAATGGTGCAGCCAGGGCCAGCAGTTTTATTTATTTATTTCAAGTGAAAGTATGGTTGTGTGTGTGTGTGTGTGTGTGGGGGAGGGGGGTGGACTTGGACTTGGTGGAACCAAAGGCCCAGATGGACATCCACTCTTTGCTGTATAATGGATGACTAGGCCTCGAAATTGAGTCTTAAACCTGAAGATTATGTTAAAGCCACCCATGAAAGCCCAACAGATAAACTTTAGCAGGATGAAAATGGGAGTAAGCTCCTCGATCTCGATTCAATCGCCTTTAATAGTCTAATAATCTCACTGCTTGTTATATCGACTGTCACATGAGTGGCTATAATACTCATTTATGGGCATTTTTCTTTGAAGCAACAGATTAAATGACACAGTGCTTACGCCATTCTCCTTAAAAACTGTCATTGTAGCCATATGTTTATAGCCACTGGACAGAATAAGGGTTTCTCAGAGCATGCTTTAACACAATATTTTAAATGGAAAACAGGCAAATTGCTAGAATTTTACTGTCTCTCGGACAAAATATTACACATAAAAAATTGAATGAAAGGATATAGCCTACATTTTGTACGACTGAAGCCAGGCTCGGTCATCCATTGAAGGATTTCAGAAGGTGGGAAAGGCACAGTAAATTACACACTGAAATTCACATGACGTGATATTTAACCCTTTGAAGAGAAGGTTTTATGGAATGTTTTGCTGAAGTCATTGTTCTAGAACTCCGTTGCTTTAAATTACCAGTAGTGACTGTCACATCAGCATTAGAATGTTCAGTCAAGAACATTCTACTCAAATATCAGTGATCTCACCCCTCTAAAGGGTTAAAAGCACTGCAGCTGTGAAAGAGCTTTAAACCCGTAACAGTGAGCGTGTTTGCTGCTGAAGCAGTGCAGCTTCCTCCAATTGAAACAGTAGCAACATCCCCTTCTGTGACCTTTGACCTTCAGCTTCCTGCTGGGGAAGGAAAAAAAATCCCCTGAACGTCGGCACAGCTGGCCAGCCGAGAAGTTTCGTGGAAACCGTGGCGGACTGCGAATCGCCGACCGCACCGTCCTCCCTCCGTGCGTGCCTGACTGCGCCAGGTACTGGGCCAAGCACAGAAAGCCCCGCCCCACTCCCGCCGGAGCTGGGTCTGTCATATATAAAACAAAAACTGTTTATTAGAGCTAACCCCCCCCTCCCCGAGGTCTGTGTAAGCAATCAGTCAGGGTGCAAATCTGGCCTGTGATTACACGCAGACAAGCAGCTGCGGCCCCGCCCATTTCCAGTAAGTTCAGACGCAGGACATGAGCGCCAGATTAGTTTGGTCGGGAGGGGACGCAGCGTCCGACGCAGCGGAAATTACTGAGCAGGCCGGGGGCCACTTGATTAGATTACCGGACCTGCCGATTTTTTTTTTCGAATGAGCAAAACAAAAAAAACTTCCCTTTGAACATCGTGTTGTTAGTTGCTGGGACGGAGGGGGGAGGAAGGGTCACAATGAGTCACAACTATGGATCTCAGTGAGTCATTACATCAAATAGAGGGGGATCAGGTACAGTCACGGAGTTATGACATCATCGCGTACATCCAGCAGGTGTTATGGGGGTCATGTTGGCACCCTCTGTGTGCCATTTGTCTGTCTGTCTGTCTGTCTGTCTGTCTTGTTAAAAGACTAAAAAGCTGGATGAAACACACGGTATGAACTTGGTTACTGTTTTCCTTTGGCTCAATGCAGGTGACTTGTTTTTAAAAATAGCAAAAATATGTCCTCTTCCGAGAGCTAATTTAGTTACAAAAGGTTCAATGGATTGGGCCTCCGAGTATGAATTCTACAGGGTGAAACAATTAGCCATTGTGGGCATTCCCTGTCTAGCTGCTCAACAGCGCCTCCTCTGGTCAGCTGGGTGTTTGCGACATCCCAGTGCAGACTGCAAAGTCCTCCGTCCGTCGCAGTGACTGCACATCTCAGCTGCTGCACTGCAGTCAGAGGCAGCGAATGGCTGCGCGCATCACAGAGGACGCGCGGCAAGCGTGCGCCCTCCCCAGCAAACTGACTGAGGACGCCGCAGCGGTGGGACCAGAAGCATATGATTATGACGAGACATTCCAGGGAAATGATGAAGAACGCAGAATAAAGAAACAGAAGACGAAACGCCACACTTCAGACGCATGATCCTCACTGCTAACAGCAGTGTATGCCGCTACAACGCATCATAACAGACCGCCATTATCTTAATTGGTTTTGAACATCAGTATTGACAGACGGTGCTAGAAAAAAAAAAGCTGTAAAATGGTTCAGATCTTCACCTCGAAAGTTAAAAAAGGAAAAACACACAGGTTGGGTGTTTCTGAAGGGTTTGCTCAATAATCAGCAGCGGTTCAAAGCAGCCGCGATCGCTCGACGCCATACTACGCATGTGCAGTCTTTCACACCGCGGCGGCGTGTTATTCTAAAATGCTCCTTCTTCTTTTGATTACCCACAATGCAGCGCGCCTCCCCCCCCCCCCCCCCCCGTGTGTGTGTTACTGGGCGAAGGTGAGAATGGTAAAGAACGGTGCGATGATGAAACTCCCTGGCAATTTTAACTCTCGCAAGTGGAGAAACCCGAGGGGAGAGTGTTCTGGGAATGGAAGCTCCCCGACACGGCAGTCTGAGGAAAACCACTTGAAAGGACCGCCTGCGTCTGTTTTCTCAAACAACCGACTTATTCCTTCTCTCTGTTTTGTTTTGCTTTTTCTCTTCTTTTTTTTTTTTTTTTCCTGGGCATTGCCCGGGGTTTCGTGAACTTCAAACGTAAACAGCAAAAAGAATCGCACGCCACATTCATTAGGATTATTACTAATGTTAAATGGGGCATTTCACTTATTTTTTTTTAAAATAAAAACACAAGTCTCCAAAAAAATAAGTAAAGTTTTATATGAGGATTAAAAATAATGTGTGCATTTTTAAGCGGCAAAATACGTTTCGCAGCTAGGCTTCGTCTCATTACACTTCTGTGGGAAGACAATATTTATTCATTCACACTGTCTACACCACTCAAAGCGATTGCATTTCTAAAAATTTTGTTTTAATCATTTAAAGAGTTTTGCGCTTGTGTCTTTGAGCATGTGCACCAGGGAGACAGAGAGAGAGAATTTCTTAGTTCAGAACAGAAGCTACATGTTGTACTACATTCATTTGGGTTGTTAGCATCCAATGTAATGAATGTCCTGAGCTGAACATGGGAGAGAAATCAGTTTTGACTGTTTTAAACCATGAACATGTTCAATTTGAATATATAGTTCTAGGGACATAAATTGGCCTACTCAAACTCAACTCAAACTGTGGGCACACCATAGGAGACATTTGTCATTTGTAGCTTTGTCATTTGGGCTTGAAGTGCTATCTTTCTGTACCAGAACAATCACTGTTTTAAATTAACTTTAAGTGGAGAAAGCAAACAGAATGCACAAGCCCATTCAAATTAAATTCTGGGATCTCACACACCCAGGCTGCTGGATGAGTAAAAAGACAGAATGAAATGGTCTCTTTGGATTGGTTACTCTCGGGTGACAGATATAGCAAAGGGCTGCAGCTGAGAGGGTGGTATTTTGGGTCTCATGGCAACAAGCATGCAATTCCTTAACCCCCGTCACCCACTGGAAGCCCTCACGGATGTGACAGGGAGCCTCTGGCACTTCGGGACAACATCACTGTGCCTGCCCCCCCCACCCGCCCCACCCCATCCCACACCCAACACCCCGCACCCCCAGGGCAAGATGCTCGCGCTCAAGTTAGCATCTGCCCCTCCTGCGCCAGGCGGCATGGCGCAGTCACGGCCACGACGGAGCCGCCGCTATTTTTACACCGCGGCCGGGACTCGCCGGCGACCCCCGAAGGGTCGCGCTGTTCGAGACGCCGCGCCGGGGGTCACGACGGCGAAAGGCACGGCGCAGGCTCGGCGAGATGATGAAGGGGGGGGCGCGGCCGTCAGAGGAGTCGTCCCTCGGAGCGGGGCGAGCCTCCGATTGCGTTCTGACCTCGCGGTTAAAAATAGCCTCTTAGCCCCGGCATCGTTTCAGAATCATCGCTGTTGCTACGGCTGGGGCGGAGACCCGGGCCACAGGGGTCGGCTCGCGCTGCCAAACACGTAACGACAGCAATGCCCTGGGCACCCTTCAAGGGCCAAAACTACCTTTCTGACCCTGACGCTTTCTAGCGGTGAACCCACACCGCTGCTGATTCAGCCAGCTGTTGAGCGGGGAAAATGGCGGTGTTATCTCACGCGCTGTCTGGTCACACAAGTATACGCGATTTTTTTTTTATAAAAGTAGAGCGGCATGATTCAGGGCAAAGCTGAACAAAAACCTCGATAAAAGGTCAGCATCATTTCACGAAGTGCGGTTGCAGTAGAAGACTTTAAAGGGTACTTTGTCTAGGACCGCTCTATAAGAACAGTAATAGCATACCTAAGGACTGTTTTCAAACTTCTGTGTAAACTGGAACACTGCTTTCAAGTTTTCTTAAAAGGTCCAACAGAAATGGCCTCTCGGGGGGAGTTGACTGGACTTCCCAAGCACACAGAGCAGAGAAAGGCCTTAATGAGGCAAACTAATAAATGTCCAACGCTCGCCAAGCGTTTCCACTGGAAGCTTGTTCACACACAGCACACTTGCGTCTAACCAAGTCTAATCAGGCACCGCGAGTAACCGTATCTGGGCCAGCCCACTCTCAGCCGGGCTGGAAACACCTGTAACTGTCCATACCGTCTGGGAGGCGAATGGAAAAGCTTATTCGCCGGAGGAAAGGAGATAGGGAGCCGAGCAGGAAGCACAGCGCACGGACCCCGGTCTCGTTCCTCACTCACAGTCGCCGTGGTCACACGCCAGCCAATCAACGCAAAGGGCTCGCGAACGGGCTCTTAATAAAAACCGATGATTACACTTCAAAAGTGACAGTTTTGTGTCAAAGCAGATTTTTTACGGTGCAATTTTCTTCAAAGTGGTGTTTGATGTATTCTTCCGGGGTGGGGATCTAAAAGAATATATCAAAGCAGGTTACGCGAATATGGAAACTTCAGAAAATCTTGAAAACTGGAAAAACAAACCTGAACGGCTGACGTCTGATCATAGGAACGCCAGGGGAATTAATCCAGGCTGGCATACCTCCTAAGGAACAAGGTCCACCCTAAAACACACGTTATCACTTTGGGTTGCTGTTCCTGCAGTTCCACAGTCTATATGATATTCAGCCTTCAGGACCATTAAAGCCTTTTTTGTCTGTTGCTGAGTTGCTCTGCGAGACAAATCAGGTTTGGTTTCAAAGAAAGCACACAGCACAGTGTGAAGGGAGGAATTAGGGTTATTTGTAAAAATAAAAAAATAAAAAAATTATTAAAAAAGAGGTGCTTGCACTTGATTTGTTATTCTAAAAACTGTCTGGAGTCTGGGGCTACAGGATGAAAAAAGATCACGTGTTGAATGAAAGAAGAAGAAAAAAAACACAAACAAGAGACATCCTCGCCCTCCTGCTTCTCTGGGGTGCATTCCTGGGGCTTCCTGTCAAATAAACTCTCTCTGGTGCGCTCATTCGGAAAAATCTGACTGCTGCCTTCATACTGACAGAAATCCTGAGACAAAATACCCACAAGCCTCTGGGGCAATTCCCTAAATTACAGACGATGCTCCTGGGGACATACAGTGGGGGCTGCACCCCCCTCCCTGTTCCCCGCCCCCCCCCCCACACCCCACCAACCCCCACTCATCTCACTTACTGGCTTAGACGAGATCTCTTAATCAGATACGCCACTGCACTGTTTCCTGAAATAATTTAATACCGCCACGAGGAAAATCTGGGGGATTAACCGCCATAACCTGTTTATAGTAATCTTTATCCCACAGGTATGAATAATGAGGCCCCGGGCCCCTCTCCCTTATTTTAACGCGGGGGGGGGGGGGTGGGGGTATCACGGGGGCGAGAGCAGAGAAGTGAACGGCTCTCCCGCCACCCTAGCGTGCGCGTCGTGCTCCCGCCGTTCCGTCAGACTGCTCCGGTTGCCGCGGACACCGCCACCGCCAAGCTGAGGTATTTCCAGCCCCCCCCCCCCCCCCAGCTCTCACACAGAGAGGAGTGGCCTCCCGCTGCAATTAGGCAACGCTTATCTGATCCAGTCCACCCGGTCGGTAAGTTTTGACTCAACTAGGAACAGACCACGAACAGGAAGCCTAGCACAACGGGGGGGGGGGGGGGGGGGGGGTTGCGGGGGGGGGCAGGGAGCAGGGGGTGGGTTGATCTCTCAATCTTGATCGTCTCTGGAAATCCTGACCGCACTGCTCTAAGCTCAGTCAGGTTCACAGAGGCTTTGGAGTTGCCAGCGGTAACACTGAGCTGCCGCCGCCGATTGCAACGTTCCCTCTTCAAGGATTTATCTCCCATTTTCCCCCCCCGACACTGTGGACTAAATAACAAAGGGGATCCATTTCTACAACCGCTGAAGGTAAGAAAATTAAGCAATTAGACTATGTGTGTCTGCCAAACCTTTTGACTCCTGACCTCTTCGCTTAATGATGGGTATTTTTAATGACCGACTGAGGACCGTTTTAACAGTATATTTGAAAGATGGGGAATAAATGCTAGTAATAACCGATTTAACCTTCATTTAATGGGAAGTTTTTCCTGAGTCAAACAGTAAATCGTTCATTAATCTTGATTTGGAGGTTAAGGTTAAATTTCAGGTTTCTTTCATTTCCGCAGATTCTGATCATAAGGTAGATCCGTTTTTCAACTCTCGCGGATGAAATTTAAATGCCTTTAAACTTCTGCTGCTTCTTCTTGTTGTCCTAATGCCTCCAGCACATCTGGCGGGTTATATAATTGTGGCAGGTTGTTCTTAAGCTGCCTAACTCTGAACAAACAGACGGGCAGTCAACCATTATAGGAGATGTCAAATATGTCAGAGCAACATGCACTTTCTTAAGCATGCGATCTCTACAAAATGATACTCCTAAATAAGCAGTAATTCAACATTCACATCTCATTCAGCATGTTTATCTGTTCATATCATGACGTCTTATTGGGGAAGAAAAAAAGTGTATAAACGTTTGAACCTTAGGTTGACAGTCACACGTATACAGGGCGTTAAGTAGAAGATTTAAAAATGTTTGAGTAATTCAGTTAAACTCTTTCTTTTGATAGAATTACTATAAGTGCCTCTTGACATTCTACAGTAAATATTCAAATAAGCCATTACCTCTCATGCAGCAGTGCTATCAGGTATTTGGAAATCATTTTATTTTAATTTAATATTAGACATCCATGTGAATGACATTTACTGTAGATTAACATTTACTTCACTTAGACCATTTATAGCTCTTTAATTGAGGCACAACGTTTGTGCGGTAATTAAATGTCATTCACACAGATTTACCGGAGAAATAATTGCTGCCTTTGTTGTGTATTAAATAATTTGGTGGTAATTGAAATTAACCAAAAAATATTATGTTGGTATATATAAAAGCAAACCATTGCAGTTAGAGAAAAGATGCTGCAGTTAGATTGAATTTTGACCCTGTTCTAATCTGAGATATAGAGTTCAGATTAGGTTTCAGTTAATCGGCTGGCCTTTCCATTATGTCAGAAGCCATGTCAACCTCAGATGCCCTGTTCTTTGTATGTAACAGTTTTCAAGAGACAAAGCTATTGCTTATTTTTATTTATTTTTTATTATTATTATTATTTATTTGACAGGGACAATACACATTGATCAACATCACTATTCTGTGATGTAAATGTGCCAGATTTACCCAGATCGCTAATTTCCAATTTTCCATCTGTTGTCCCTGGGCAGGCTGATGTTAATAACAAACAGACCAGACTAGAAGCCATAGTACAACATTAAAAGCACATAAGCTTAGCAGTATGTGTTTGGTTTTATGGAACTGATAGTCACCTTTCCCCATTCTGATTGGTCAGCCAGTCTTCCTCAGCGTGGCAACATGAATGATGCACTGTAGCCAGCCTAAATAGAATGTTTGAACATCAGTCTACTATCATTGTGCCTTTGGGTAACATCAGTGTGCTTTAAACACTCAATCACAAGAGCAGCATGTACCTGAATTTAAAGTACAGCAGCAGAGCATAGAAGTCGGCTTCACCTCCCTCCTTTGTTTCTTTCTTTCTTTGAAGAGTCAGTGAGCAAATTTCCGCTCTGTGACAAAAACACATCTCGCCGATCGCACAGGCCTCACTCACAGTCAGAAACGCCTTGCGTGGGGATTTAATGTGGAGCAGTGCTTTCAATGCCAGAAGTCCTGGGACAAATTAAAGTGGTCTGCCCCCCATACATGTATTATCATATTTCAAAGTCATCAAACCTTTTCAAAAATGCATAGACAATGCCATATTTTCATTACAAATATCTGTAATGGTGACGGAGTGTAGCACAGTGGGTAAGGAACTGGGCTTGTAATCGAAAGGTCGCAGGTTCGATTCCCGGGTAGGACACTGCCGTTGTACCCTTGAGCAAGGTACTTAACCGAAATTGCTTCAGTATATATCCAGCTATATAAATGGACACAATGTAAAAATGCTATGTAAAAAGTTGTGTAAGTCGCTCTGGATAAGAGCGTCTACTAAATGCCTGTAATGTAATGGCAGATTCAGAGTTTATGTATTAAATTGTTAAGAAATCTAACCTTAAAATTCTTCTTTAAAAGAAACCTAAATTATATAGCAAGAGGTAAAAATTGCCAAATTTTTTTGTCAGATTTGATTCAGTCAGCTCATCAATCATGGTGACTGTAATGAGCTAATACTTTCTCAAGGACCCATTATCAATTAGTATTAGTACATTTGTTTTTTTGAAAAGATATTTCATGCCACTGCACTGTAAATGATTCAAAGATATTTCAGTGTTTGTCTCAGCAACAAGATCTGTTTCTATAACTAGCGAAGCAGGCAAAGACATTTTAGTTTTAGAAGTGTAACAGCAAATGTATAGCCAAAGGTACAACGGAACAAGGGCTGAAAATATCATTGCATTACAAAGCGAGCTAATTGGATTTGTTTACTAGTGCGTTCACTGTGCATCCAATTTGAATATATATATATATATATAAATGTAGTATTTTGAACACAGATTTTGTGACCTGTCTTGACTCCTTTCATGGTCTAGTCAATCGGCAGGATCCATTTGTTTGTAACTGCACTATATTTATTAATTTTGGTCACACTATGAAATGGTTCAGTTATAACTGCTTAATAAAGCATTAGTAATCAGATTATTTGTCATAAAATTAATACTCTTGACATTTAGGCCGCTCATTAGCAAATGTAAACTTAAATATACATAAATAGTAAACTTAAATATGCAACATAGGACACATACATGTTGTTAGTTTGGGTGGACTATTTCTATCAAGCCTCTGCCCTCCTAATACACATTTACAAAGATGAGTTAATGTCATGTACTTAAGCCATTTTTAGATGTTATTTGTAATTTATTCACAACATATTTAGAAACAGGCTGTAATACAAGATGTTTTCCGCCTGTTGCTTTCCTAGTCAAATCAGCTGTTAAACTATCAAAATGACACACTGACATTATATGGCTGAGTAATCCAGAGAGTATATACAAGCCATTTCTTCAATTTGAAAGTTTAGCTGAAAAAGATTGTTATGGAAATGTGGCTTTGGTCGGAAATATCAGAAAAGAAACAGGGAGATCATCTAGGCTACTTTTAACAGCTGATTCTCCAACTCTTGGTCAATTGGTTTTAATCTTTGAAGAGTAGATTTTTATATTTATTTATTCAAAATCAGTGTTCTAGAACTCCACTGCTTTCAACTACCAGTAGCAATTGTTACATTAATATTAGAATGTTCAGTTAGCACCATTCTAATCACATATTTGTGGTCGTGGACCTTAAAGAGTGAAATACCCTTACTACCAAAAGCCATAATATAACTTAGAGAGCAATCTACTTCCAGTATGAAGAGATTAGAAGTGAAAGGCTAGTCATGCTCATATTGCTGCTGAGTTTAGCAAAAACACGTCTCCAAGTATGGACACGGTCCACATAACTGTGAGATTAAACACAGTCAATCAATAGTCACTGGATTCAGACAAAGGTTTATGAACTAGCCTACTTGCAGGTTATTTCTGTAGTTGGTTTCTTTTACACTAAGGCTTGTTTCTCAATTTACCCTTTCTTTATTCAATTTCTCTAGAAAGGGGGCTGTCGTTTTGTATTGGATTTTTCAATGTAAAACACTTTGGAGGATATTCATTCTTCACAAGCACATTGATTACGTAGCCTACCACTTCACTTTGTGCCAAGCCTTGTCCTTGTATGGTAAGAACAGCCGGGACGAAAGGCGTTGGAAGTGGGAATTCAATAGCAGGAAGGGTGTGATCAGACAGCCACATTAGCGTAGCGATGACCCCGTATCAGAAACATGCGTGGCGTTTCCCAGCGGCATTGTGTTTACTCTTCCGCTCTCTGATAAGAGACCCCGCTCCACATCTTGATCCTGCCGATAAGAACCGCCCACATGACTCCAGAACTATAGCCATTATGAAAAAAAAAACAGCTAGCTCCTCCATTAGCATTTAGAAAAAATGGTTACACTCTTTTACTCTCCCTCTCCACCTTCACTAATATGTGGTGAGCTTTCTGGCGCAAAATGGCTGCCGTGCATCACCCAGGTGGGTGCTACACATTGGTGGTGGGTGAGGTGAGTTCCACTTCATTGTAAAGCACTTTCAGCATTCAGAAAAGTGCTATATAAACGTAAGGATATTCTTTACGAAATGGTCTTATGATCACATTTTATCTTTCAAAGAAATCCATGACCAAGTAGTTATTTTAAAAAACATACTTGGCATGGAAATGATCATGTCTACGTAAATTTTATACCGGCCTATACTTAACTAACTTAACTTAATCACCTGCTGGTTATGTGGGGGTACTGCACGTTGAGGGCCGCGTGAATCCCCACAGTGGGCTGTTACTGCTTTGAAAATTCAGTTTGAAATGAGTTTTTTTTTGGCAAAATGAGTGGAACAAATGTTGAAACAATGGCTGTTATTGGCCACATTCAGAAGATCTTCTGATCTTCTGCATGTGGAAGATCTTCTGATACAAGATATACAAGATAATACAAGATAATTATAAGGCCTATTCACAAAGGTTCAAAAAGTTAATTTGACATTACATTTATTTGGCAGATGCTTTTATTCAAAGCAACGTACAATAAGTGCATACCGAAGATCACTGAGATTTATAATCACAGTTGTGTAAGGCACAGATACACTCAATATAAGCAACTTTTTGGCCGCAGGTATTTTTATAAATCAAGTGTAAGCACAAATTGGGAAAATATTTTAATATTATGTTTAAGTAGAAATCCAATAACATTTTTGCAAATGAGGCCCCTGGATTGTTCTGGGATGATAACATCAATGTAAGGTTTTATGTCAACTGGAAAAAAGTTATTCTGCCTTGTAAATCTGGTAAGCCCTATGAAGGCTGTACACAAGACGATTCACAAGATTGATGTTACCCAGCTGAAGTTAAATACATAAGATTCGTCAATTTAAATTAAACAATACCACATAACAATACCTGGAACTCCAGGGTTCACGGTTCCAGCAACAACGGTACTGTATTTCGTAACATGTAGGGTGGCAAAACAAACTTTGGGGGTCCTCACCTTCTTTGCATTTTGGAAATCCACAGACGACACACATCACGATAAAGTCGATATGCTTGTCATGACAGGAATCCAGCAAACAAAATTAATTTATTTTTAAATAAATAAAAGAAATGTAGTTATTTTTAGTCCCAAAAACATGCTAACTCTGAGAAACCTTGACAGAATATCCATTATTTACTAATAATGTAAGTAGGGTAAGTAAGTAATTTTCCAGAGGAATTACCATTGACCGTTTAGCTGTTGCATACACGCCAAAAATATTGCGTAGAAAAGAATGTTGTTATCTCCAGTTTGTATAGATTCTCTGAAACCACCTACAGTATTAGCTTCTCTGGCCAGTACTGGCAAATTAGTCCCTCAATATAGCCTAGCCAATGGGACCCGCAATGAATCAGCATGGACAGTATAATTTCTGCCCAGTACACTGCCAGTCAGTGACAAGCTATTATAGTCATGACTGAGAAGCATTTTAGATAACAAAATTATGTTTCTAATGGTGTATTAGTTGTATAAAAGAACACGCATTGTTTCTCCTGCATAAACACACCATGGCCTTTTCTGTCCACATGAAAACATTATTGAGACTCAATGCCAACACAAGTTGTTTTACAACAGAAAATGTATTTTGCAATGCCTAAAGTCTAAACAGAAGACTCTGTATTTGGAGGTTTTGAAAGCAATCACTCGTCTGAGTGAATATTTCTGAGGAAAGTGAAAACGGCTTTGACAACAGTGTGTATGTTCAATGGACTTCACCCATTTTGTATCTCTGAGCGTCTAAATACATTCTGGGGAAAAAAAAATTTATTCAGTGCTCTTATAAATAAGGACTGAATAATAAAAAAATATTTAGAGAATATTGAGAATTGAGAATATTTTGACATGTTGATGGGAGTGGGGCATTTAACATAAACTTCAATCAATGGACCTCAATCAAAGGATTTAGTAAACTAAGATATTTATTTTCCACAATCCTCCAGACCTGCTGCTGCTGCCAGAGGTAGCAAACGGAAAGGGAGTTGGGGGGGAGGGGGGGGGGGCAAGTGGGAGGGTGAAAGCCAAAGGGATAGCAAGCTACTACATCACTGACGAGCATTTAGTATAAAATGTGGATTTTTACACCTCTAATAACCCATTTGGTTCTCCTTTTGGAGTCCCCAAATGGCCGTTTTGGAAACCTGCTTAGACATAGCACAGATAAAACCATGCAGAATGCTCATTTTTGGTGGCATTGTTGTCAAATTTGAACCAGGATTGGTCCGGCATCGTGGCTGTGTCTGCATTGTGTTTCTAAGCCCACCAGGCACAGCCACAAGCATCTGTATCCACCCAAATTCCCCAGAGCTTCTGTTTCTTTGTCTCAGTAATATTTAGAGTAATTATGCCTCTTGGAAAACAAACTCCCAAGGATTAACTTTAAGAACAGCCGAGGATTATTCAAAATGGTTCAGGAATAGTACCCATTCTATTCTGGGTAGGGTATGTCAGGCTTGTGTTAAAAAAGGAGGTGATCCAGAAGGTTAAGGAAAATGTAACCAATTTTATCTGTACAACAAAACATTTTGCTTACTTTATTACAAAGCAGGTGCCTACAGAGCTACTCAGGCTCTGTATACAGCAATGTTGCTTTAAAGCATTACCTCCCTGGCCCATCCAACATCCTATCAGCTCTTCATATTCGTCATAATTTCTCCATCATGCCACAAAGTCTTTTTTTTTTGGTTTGTTCAGGTTTTGACCAGTAACAACCCACCAATATTATTGTGCATCCATACATTGAATAAAATGCTGTGGTCTTATTTTACATTACATACACCTTAGTAAGGCCTCTATTAAATATGCATAATGAATTATGGGTATAGAAGCAAAGCTATGGAGAATTTACGCAAATGAAAGGTTTCCAGATGGCTAGTATTGCACAGAATGGCAATGCAATGTTTTCAGATACTACAGATGTTTTCAAAATTCCATTATTTTCTACAATACGGAACTCAAGACATGACCCACAATAAGAGGACTATTTTTTTTTCTCTAAATAATATTCTTTAGACATTTTTCACCTCAGAACTGGACCTTTAAGGGAAGAGGGAAGGGGACAATGACCCAGGAAGGACATGTTAGATCCTTGATTGTAAATGAGCTCCCTGCCAATTCCTCCTTCCTGTTATTTCAGTAGATGACAATAAACTATTGTTGCCGCGGAGTGGGAAAGGAGCATTTTAAATTTCAAATAAAAACAAAATGCGTAGCACTTTTTTTGTTGCTGAGACTAAACACTTTGGGAAGGCCTAGAAATGGCGATCCAACTTATTTTAGCATCTTCTGCTGGTGCACAATGGCCAGAAAGCAGTCCTGCTAAAATATTGTCATGGTAATGTATTCAGACTTTATTTTCTTTAATGCTGAGCTTGTTCAAATCCCTCTTTTAGGTTAATACTAATGTGTTTTACGATGCCATTATTTCCTAAATGATCATGTACTATTCAGTACATACAGGAATAGGTTTCATGGACTGCTGTAGCACACAGAAGTAGGCAGTTCCCTCAATACAAAAAGAATCAGTTCGTAATGTTCACATGGAACCATTTTGAAGCAGTATTATGCACTTAAACCATAGTATGTAAAAAAGAGGGGAAAGCATAGCCAGTGGGATTTAAATAGCACCTGGACTATGCAATATAAAATCATACACATGTATTCATTTCCCAAGTATTTTATTGGGTGTTGACTGTATTCAATATTTTCATCAACAGCAAAGCCATCGAGCCAGATGGCACCTTCAGCCACTGGGGGAGTCTCTCCTTTCTCAATGGTTCAGAAAAATAGCCCCAGTCCCAAAAAAAACTCCCAGGATTTCACCAGCATTACGCATGCATCACAAAATAGAAATAGAGCCGCCCAACACCCAGCAATTAAAAGTAAGGCAAGCATTAAATCAAGGTATAACACATACCTCTAAATCACTGCCCATAGTCATGTGACTAGCAGGTCATACACAATGGTCAAAGTTCATAATGCTGGGAGCTGGTCAGAGACGCAACAGACACAATGGGCTTCTGCTATAAGTGTCCCCATTTCCTTGACACCCCTCCCCTTTCTATTGAAAAAAAAAACTGCTCAGTGAACAGTAGCACAATGGGAAAACATTACGTGTACCTCTGGGAGTGAGGTTTTTGGTAAGGATGGTGTTGGAGAATGTCTGGCACGACTGCATCATCATGCCATTTTAACCAGAGTTTGCAAGTATCAGGAGCAAATGAAGTCGCACCTGCTTGTGTACAGTCTGCAGTGATCCAATATGCGAATATGTTGACAGCATATGGAAATGTTCTGTCTGCGTAGTCTAGACTCTAGAGAATGGGAAGGTCTGCAGAGGGGCAGATGGCAGTGCTGTTGATGTGGACGTGGGCCTTCACCCTGAGCGTCGCCACGGCCACCGCAGAAAGGACGGCTACAGGTCCAGCACGGCTGAGACATAAGAGGGAGTGGCTGTGGAAATCCCTGTACGTGGAGGAAGAGAAGGCCGGCTCACTGCCCTTCTACGTGGGAAAGGTAGCCTACTGGTCATGTACTCTAAAAACTGCTCAGTCACTGCCTATTTTCCGCCATGGTTCTGATGACACCTCATCAGACCGTACCTTGGCTAACTTTCACACTACACTACTCTGGAGGGCTGCCTACCTCCAATCAAATAGCACTTTCAGGTAACACTAGCATCTTGTATCTTGATCTTCTTTATATTCGTGTTGCACTTCCTACGTCATCTTGATGTTGCAGTTCTTTTTGCCCATCTCTTGCAACCACGCCTTGCTTCTATCTTAAACCATAGCCATCACTTTTAGTGACTTAGCCAAAGCTTTACTGTGCAAACTACACTTGACGTTCACGGCTAAGGGCAGCTGCTACTTTATGAGAACTGTACTTTATCTGACCTGTGTTTGCATTCCAGTGTCATTCAGGATGCACTTACTGCACATCGCTTTGTATATTATGTCCTGATCCAACTGACATAGGAACCATTTTATTTTCCAGCTGAATTCCACCAAGGCCAACAAGAATACTAAGTTTGTCATTGAAGGAGATGGCGTCAACACGATTTTCAAGGTGGACCAACATGGAGACATTTTTGCCTACGAGAAGCTGGACAGAGAGGAAAGGAGCTCGTACACTCTAACAGCGTCTCTGGTCGATATCCACACCAACCAACCCGTCGAAGACAAAGACGTGTTTACCATTCGCATCCTTGACATCAATGACAACAGCCCGCAGTTTCCAAAAAATTACACAGGATCTATTGCTGAGAGATCAACTCAAGGTACTGCAGTACATAGTGCTGAAAGAGATTTCAGCAAGACTGTGGCCTAAATCCCCATCGCAATATGAAACCTATTGCTAAGACACAGCGTGCTTTATTAGCATGTGTGTCATGCCAGTTATGCATAATTTTAATTTGCGTTAACATGGGGACAATCAGTACATTATAACCTATTTATGCCCTGATATAATAAGAGTCCAGGTGGTACAATGTAGCCTATGTAAATGTTCCACCCAGCTTAAAGCTCTGGTCTACATTGGCTGTAGATTGGATGCCCACCCAGTGCAGCTGGCCACTGTCATATGTTCACAGATAACAGGACACCGGTTCCTTTCTCCACCATACAGGGACAGAAGTATTGAAAGTGACCGCAACCGATGCAGATGACCCAACCACGGCCAACGGACAAGTTACTTACAAGCTGCTAAATGGAACCGATCTCTTTAACATCAACAGCATGGGTAACTGGGTTTACAGTAATCTGAACATTGGGAGGCATTCTGTCCTTCACAAACAAACGTCCGTTTTTATTTGCTGCCACGGCCTCTGTCGTTAACGGCATCTGTCTGTCTGTTACAGGGAGCATTACAACAAAAGTTAATAACCTGGACCGCGAGAAGCAGGACACGTACAGAATTATGGTTCATGCAAAGGACATGCCGACCGTTTCACTTGGCAACTCCGCCACAACGATGGTCACCATCAATGTGGGCGATATCAATGACAACATGGCTTTCTTTAAACAAGGTAGGGAATGATTCTGGCTGCTGGAAATGTTAGGCTAAATCCCATGGAAAAGGGGGAGAAAGATTTAAATCATAACCCTATCAGTGTATCCTCATCAGGACCTTTATCTGGACTCGTTACAACAAATGAACATTTACATTTTCCAATAATTCAAATTTACATTGAACATGAACACCATTTTCCATTTTACACAATGTACACCCACAATATATTTTCTTTTACAGTGCAGCTTTGCCTCAGGTGCAGATGAGCAATGTCACAGTTCAAATAATAACCACCAGTACTTTTAAAACTACATTGTCACAGGTAAATAATATTAAAATAGTTAAAACATTTCCTTAACTTAAATTTTACTTTGGCACCTTTTTAAATCCCTGTGTTATGCAACAGAATCTCCCCTTGTGTCACCTTAGGCACAATATATACATTTCTTCACAATGTCTCAAGTGACCAAATAAACAAGAACACTTGCATTATATCAATTAATATATAAACTGCAAGTTATTACAATAAATTAACAACAGCACGAAAAATATACTTTTTTTTTTTTTTTTTTTTAAAGAAAAACAGTTTCATAAACCGTGCTAGTGAGACAGCATGTACATTTCATGTGGACCCACTGTGACACAAAATGGCTGCAGTGGCCCAATAAGCTAGCGTGTATAGCTACATACGCTCGGTAATGAATAAATTATAAACGAGGACAAATAATGAAAATAACCTCTGAGCAATTACAGTAAATGAGCATTAACACCGATAACATAAAAAAGAATGCTGTTACCTGATCTGCGCCATCATGCGTATTCCACGTGGAAATACTGTGGTCCAAAACGGCTATACGGGCTCAGTAAGCTAGCATGAATTGAGGTAGCAGCTCAGTAAGCTAGCCTATTTTGCTATAGCGGCTAGGTAGTTAACATACATTCTTCGTTTATACTCCTGATAAACTCTGTATACACTTCACCAACATCACACATCAACTCCATTGGTATTTCCCAATGGTAAAGAATGTCTACGATTGTTTCAACTTCATTAAATGTGGAGAAATTAACTTGTTTTGGTATAAGGAAAAAGACTGCGATCTCCCTCTAATGTTTGGACGAAGGCATTATCTATCGATCCAAAGTTCATATAAAAAGCCTTTCTGGTAGATTACCGACACAAGGAAATGAATTGGAAATGTTTTTGTGTTTTAACTTTTTTAAAAAACCAGTAATGGATTTTAAATTGTTCTACCATGGATTCTTAGTTTTCCCCAATTCCAATTAGTTTCCACCTGGAGAATTGTCTTATGAATTGGTTTTAAATTATGGTTTTAAACTTTCGCTTAATGAATTTAAAGATTCTTATTGCTGTTTTTACAACTGTGTTTTAATTGACAGCATTATTTTAACTTGTCACAGAAACAGCCCGGTCATCAGATTAAATAATAATTTAAGTGGCATTTAGAACTGGTACACTGAATCAATTCACATGCTCCTAACTCTGACTGAGGGTGAAAAGAACACTCAGTAGTTCTTTCCTACACTAGTTCAACATAATTCTTTAATTTTTTCATGCTTAGACAAATGCCATTGCCACCAGTTATCACTAGCCTAGCACTGTTGATTCACGATTCTGCTTGAATAGGTTTTATTTTGCATTGCATTGCTAAACGCGGGGTTATTCTCAAAATGCAAATGCAGTGAGTACACTAGTAGATACAGCATTTATTTTCCCAGACAGGAATATATCACAGAGTATATACAGCAGTTTTACACCACATACATTTTAATCTCCAACCAGTTCAGGCATTCCTGATGAGGCAACAGGATTACCTGCAAATATATTACCTGTTCATATGTAGAATATTGCTAGGGGGGTCTTCATTCACGTCCAACTCTCCCATACATTGACCAGTCACCCTGGTGACAACTATCTTGTCTGCAGTTTTTGGCTTTGGGTGCCAAAATTTTTCAAAACTGCTATGATAGTACAATACTTAACACACAGATTAATAAATACTGTACGTTTTATTGCATAGTGTTTATTATTATTATTATTATTATTATTATTATTATTATTATTATTAATGATATTACCATTCACTTTTGACATTTTTACATGGAAAGCATTCCAGATAAATATCTGTGCTATTGTATGTTTCTGCAGCCTTTAAAAGGCTGTGTTATAGAATCCAAACCGTGCCAGCTCCAACTGTGGCCGATAGCTCCATAGGGCGACGGGCAATTGCCGGCTGCATTGCCCAGATTATGGGAGGGTTCAGTCGGTTAGGGACCCACATTCATCACTATCTGTCAACGCCCGCTGATTGATCAGGCTCCTGTGGACTGCGTGCAAAAGCCACGTGTGGAAGATCTTCCACCAACTCCACTGTGTGTGAGCTTAGCTTAGCTGTAGCCTGCGGTGTGAAAAGAAGCAGTGGGTGACGCCACGCATTGCGGAGGAGGACCGTGGTTGTCTGCACTCTCTGGAGTCAGCAGTGGCGATACGAAGAGCCCCCGTGTGATCAAATGTGTGTTCTGTTCACAGGTACCTTCAGTTTCGATGTGAGGGAAAACGAAAAGCCAGCTTTCAAAGTGGGCGTCATGGAGGTGGAAGACCAGGACGAGGTGTGGAACAAGGACCCGTCCTTCACCATGAAGCAAGAGGCTTGCAGCCGCATGTTTCAGGTGGAGCAGAACCCCAGGAGAGATGCAGTTCTCACTCTCAAAGAGGTACAAAAAGCCCTCTCAGCTCACCATCGCTTTTCAGAGAAAAACTTTCGGCAGAAGGTTACAGCTTCTACTCCCATGTCAGGCA
The DNA here is from genome assembly GCA_039654925.1 of Anguilla pacifica. Classification (NCBI taxonomy): domain Eukaryota; kingdom Metazoa; phylum Chordata; class Actinopteri; order Anguilliformes; family Anguillidae; genus Anguilla; species Anguilla pacifica. The sequence goes on from CM077288.1 coordinate 60,606,819, forward strand.
CAACCCAGTGCTGCCTGGAGCAGCATGCTCAGCACAAGGTGGTTCAACAAATATGCATTTATTTAGCTCGGCAGGTCTCCTGAGAACTTGCATTTGATGTGATGACCCGGGCAATGAAATGATGTGGGGGAATGCATAGGAATGTGCAGCCAATCAGATGTAAGGAAGGTGATTCGCAGGCCAGATGCAGAGAATGTGAAATACAAACACAAAAAAGAGCTAAAAGGAACCCTGATAACCAATTAGATTAGAGGGGTCAATTTGACTCTATATTCAAAAATTCAAATGAATCCTGGCAGGCTTAAAAGCAATAAATTGTCAGAGTGAAACACCAGTCTGAGCGGTTTTATGGTTTCAAGAGAGCAAGCTAATGTATTTAACCAAAAATCTGACTGAGGAAACAGTTGCACTGAATTATCTCTTAAGGGAACCGTATGTGATTAAAGCTAATTTTGATTCCCGACAGTGACTCTCATCTCTGACTCTTGTTTGCTGTTCGTCACTTTGCCGCGAAATAGGGCCTCGATTTCGAACAAACGGCCAAGTACACGTGTGAGGTGCAGATGCGGGAAGCCGGTCTGGTGATTCCTCCCGATAACGGTGGCAGACTGGAGAACGCCAGGGCCACGGTCGTCATCAACGTGCTGGACGTCGACGAGCCGCCCCTTTTCACCCAGAAGGTCTACAACTTCAGCCTCCACGAGGACGCCGCGCCCAACTCCAAAGTGGGACAGGTCTCGGCCAGAGATCCCGACGCAGCCCGGCTCAAAGTACGGTAAGGAAGTATGCATTCTGATATAAAAGAAGAATCGCGACTGGTTTTGGGAGAAAAAAATTTGGTTGGATGTAGGAAGAATTTGTAAGTTTTGCCTGTGTGACTTTTGTGTGTTTTCAGTTTCGATTCTCAATTCTCTCCCTGGTTTTCACTTTAAAATTTTGTAGCTCCTGAATTTATTCTAGTAATGTTTTTTTTTTTTTTTTTTTTAAAGAAAATGATTTTCAAGATTCAGTTAGATTAATAACAGATTTTTTTTAAACAGCATATAGATTGATTTTTTCATCACTCATAAATATTATTAATATACCCCATCATGTACTTATTTATTGGCATTTCCACACAGAGGTTTCGTAATAAGTCCATGACAAAGTTCATCTGTGATAATTTATTCAATTAAACATGATAGCCGTAATTCTGTGTTCACTGTCTTTTGATTAACTTTGGACAACAACCAGAACCGTTTTCGCTTGCTCAAGGAGAAATTCTTCACCAAAACATTTTTTTTAAATTAGCACATTTCTTATTTTAAAACTGCTTGCCGTATTTTTGTTTTTTGTAACGAAACCAACACTTCTGTCCAGAACCGAAATCTTTTTTTGTAGCTGTAGTCCTCTTCGGTCCTGACTTGATGTACAGTGCGCAGCAGTAGAATACATATTCATTTGAGCTTTTGTTGTACCGTTCACTCAAAACCCATTTTACCATTCCACAGATACTCCATAGATGACCCAAACTGCCCGGTGACGATTGACATGAATAGTGGCGATATGTACACAAACAAGATGCTGGACCGGGAGCTTGTCCCCTTACACACGTTCCACGTGACCGCTGCGGAGACGGGATCCCCAGGTACAGATGGTTAGATGTGTCGGTAATTAATAAATGACCTGACTTGACTGGCCGTCTTGAAGCAACTCAGATTAAAGGCGACCCAGAATAGAGACACAGAGGTCACTCTTGCCAGGTCACTCTTGAAAAAGAGATTTTAATCTCAATGAGACTTTTACCTGGTTAAATAAAGGATATGTATATAGAGAGAGAGAGAGGAATGTGTACTGAAAGCTCATTTCTACACTGAGAATGATGATAAACAACGTGTCCCACTTTATTTCGCTCAGGTCTGAAATCCTACGCAACCGTGAACCTGGTGGTTGTTGACGTCAATGATAACGCGCCAGAGCTAACAAACGCCACAAATGTTTTTGTTTGCCACAACGAAGCAGCTGGCATGGTAAAGTTGATTTATTGTATTTGATTCGCGTCATTTTTTCTATCTGGCAATATGTGCCAAGTCTTGAATATGTGGGACTTATCTTGGGGTTGTCAGGCATGAATAAAATGAAATATAACTCACAGCCCTCCGTTTTGCAGGTTGTGCGGACAATCGGAGCTGTTGACAAAGACGAACACGCACAGCAGTTTTATTTCAGCCTCGCCAAAGAGAGCTCCAACTTTTCACTCATCAACAATGAAAGTAAGTTACCTGGTCAAGGGTTTATACAGCTGTGTTACCTTTCTGTAAATTGAAACACATTGGAATGGAGCCTGTAGCATCGGGACAATATTTGAAAAGGAGTAAAAATGTGTTTTAAAGTCTCTGTTAGACGGGAGAACGGGTGGGGGTAGGGTGGCCTCTTCCCAAGTGGCTGTGGGCCCTTCACAAGCCACACTCTAAAGCAGGCAGGCGGCAGGGCGTCCTTTATTTAGTCAAGCAGAAAGGAGAACGCCAACAAACCACGCAAGGGACTGAAATATTCATGGCGTACAAGCTTTTTAAAACCAACAGACTTTCATTATGTATTTGGAGTTTGACAGTGATGCTCTCAGCGGCGTGCAGCGAGGGAGCAATTCCATGCGGCTCCCGGTGTCTTATCACAAACTCCGCCCCCCCCCCCACGCATAATCAGCCTAGGTAGCGCTTCTCCATTTCGGGTTCAGCACGCTAAAACGACACTGAGAAGCCTATTGACACTGTGCTTCTCCTTTTCTATAATCTACCACAAAGCATGAACTTTAAAAGTACATTTTTAAAAACTTAAACAGTCTCCAATGTAAGTTTCTGTGAGGTTGTGTACAGTCTCAAAGGAAACACAGTCGCGAAATGGAGTCACCAGAAGACTTAGGGTTCGTTCTCACAGGCCATAGTCGTCTGCTTCCAACAGTGGTTAGCTGTTTGGCAGTTGCTCATTGAATATGGTAAAGTTTCTATAGCAACATTTACAACAGGCAAATAAGTGTAATGCAAAAAATCCAACTGCCAAAAGTCGGCAGCGTCACCATGAGAGGTCATGTTTTGTTTCAATATTCTCAGTCGGAAGTCCCATTGAAAACAAAAGAGGCAACTGCAATGACCAAGACCTGTGAGAATGGCTACTTCTTTAGCCAGTCTTCGCATTGCCAGAAACATTAACTCTCTTTGGGCTCTTTTTTGACCATTGCATGTAATGCAGCTTAGTTGCCAGACAACAAATGGCATCAAGAAATTCTTAGCAATTCCTATTCATGTTGGGGATGTCACGCTAAAGGGATTTCTGTTTACAACTGCACAAAATTGCTCTGCGTTGCGTGATATCCTTCTTGTTTTGTCACACGTTCTCGTTTCCCATTAGTATTCCACACGGCACTCTGCTGTGCATTTCACCCGGGACCAGGGTCTGTGAAAACAAATTAATGAGCAGAACATGAAGGAAACATCAGTGCGATTCCTTAAGTTAATGGTACTTTAAAAACACTCTTTATCGCTGATTAGGCTCTGTGGTTGGGGCATTATGTCCACTCTGGTTCTGTATCGTAAAGCCATTGAGACCTATCGATTTACTTTTGACAAGAGGAGAGGGTACATGCATAGGAGAGTTCTACATATTCCTACATATATTCCATACACTGAATAGGAATATATGTAGGAATATATGCATATAAAAATTCCCAGGTGAGCTTGAACAAGGAACACAGATTTTTCGTTCTATCTAGGATCATTTTAGGCTCACGCCCACCACCTTACAATTTCATGTGGAGTTCACCAGCGGTGGCAGATCGAACCATAGTATCAGATCCCAGAGACACAGAGTATAAAGCTGGCCTCGCGGTTGATGTGCTCACCCTGCCCTGTCTCCCATGGCAACCCCCAGACGGCACAGCCAGCATCGTGGTGAAGCAGGGGAACTTCGAGGCGGACGACGCCCGGGAGTACCTGCTGGAGGTGGTGGCGAGGGACGTGGGTGAGCCCTCCCGCAGCAGCACCACCACCGTCACCATCCGGACGTGCCGCTGCGGCCCGGACATGTCCAAGGAGGCCTGCACGGCGCCCTACGTCCAGACAGGCGTCAGCATCCACGCCCTCATCGCCATCCTCCTCTGCATCCTCACCATCCTGGGTGAGTCCGCCGGGCAGGGGTCCCTCTCCTGTTTAGGGGAATCTCTGTGAGGAGGTGAAAGACAGGAAATTATGTTACTTTGCACCATCTACCATGGTATTCTCTCTCTGTCTTTATCTCTCTCTCTCTCTCTCTCTCTCTCTCTCTATCTTTCTCTCCAAACCAATTGACCACCTCAGGGGTCTGCTGGGTGGCTCATCCGGTTAAGGCACCATTCTAATGCAGACATAGGCTCAAATGGTGCGGGCTCAAATTTGGCTGCCCCACAGAGCAACACATAATGAGCAGTATTTTGGGATAATTCCATCAGCCAGGATCCTCATGTCACTGCTCTCTAGTGACCCCTGCTGGTTAGTCAGGCACCTGCTCGTTGTTTTCCTCCAGCTCAAGTCTGTGTAAGCCTAGCCTGTGGGCTGTGGTTTGGTAAGAAGCAGATGGCGACATCACATGCTTCAGAGGAGAGCGCGCATGGTTGAAATGCACACGTTATCAGCGGTCACCATTCCATCTAATCACTCTGTCTTTTATTTGCAGTCATCGTGATCCTCATTGTCCTGAGGAGGCGGTATCAGAAGGAGACCATGGTGGCCCTGGGAAAAAGCACGGGGGAGATGCATGAGCAGCTGGTGACGTACGACGAGGAAGGGGGCGGCGAGATGGACACCAACGGCTACGACGTGTCCGTGCTGACGTCGGCGCGGAACGAGGGCGGCCCGAGGCAGACCCCGGGCCTCTACGCCGTGGTGAAGAAGCCGTCCCTCACGCCGGCGCCCCCGCCCGTGGCCGGCCGCGCCGACATGGCGGTGATGATCGAGGCCAAGAAGGGCGACGCCGACCACGACAGGGACGGGATCCCCTACGACACCCTGCACATCTACGGGTACGAGGGGGCCGAGTCGCTGGCCGACAGCCTCAGCTCCCTGGGCACGTCCTCCGAGGACTCCAGCCTCGACTACGACTTCCTCCACGACTGGGGCCCGCGCTTCAAGACCCTGGCCGAGCTGTACGGGGTGGACGGGTCCGAGGACGGCTACCCGTACTGAGCCTGAGAAACGGGGCGCGGGGGGGGGGGAGCCAACCCCAAATTTCACTCACTGGCCCGCCTCGTCGCTCCCGACACGAAGAGCGCGAAGCGGCCTGACTTTGACCAAAAATTCTTCTGCTGATGAAGCCAGACCCCGCGACGAAGGGAGTGGCCACCATATGTTTTCAGCATTCACTGTCAGCCACGGCAGTCACACCAAAAGAAAAAAACATTGTGAATTGTATTTTTCTTTTCTTTTCTTTTTTACATCGTTGGCATTTGACCGTAACTGCAGCGCAGATGTGTTTGTCATGATTCAGTTTATGGCCCTTTGTTTTTTTCACACTCTTTTAAGTGCACATGCTGTCTGTCTAAAGGCCACAGGCAGATTATAAACAGCTCATTAGCTGAAATATGACTCCTCTTTTTGTGACCTTTTTTCATGCCTGAGTATAATTGATGGAATTTGCATTTTTTACACTTCTAAGAATAAGGGAGAAGAAGGTTTTGTCGCGTGTGGCATTTATGACTGCTCAAAACTACTGTGAAGTAAAAACAAAAATATTTGTTTTGTCGTTGCGTTTGAAGAATTGCATCGACACGGAGACGATTCTCTGAAGAATTTGTAGGACCCACATTTGTTAATGAGTGACTTTGTATTCGTAATTGCATTTCAGCTGACCAAAATGAGGTTTTTTACTACAGGAAGGCTACACAATAGACACAAAGAGACCTTGGCAGGAAACTGTGGTAGCATGGTTTTGAAAGACTTAGAAGCAATCCCAATTTTATTTGACAGGACTTATCAACACATGAACTGGGCAGGATAAATCCCCTGTCCCTCTGGACCATCATAACAAACCACAACAACCAACTCAGGAAACACCAAGTAGCAGAGAAGTCCATAGATGACTGAACTGTGTTCTGAATAACTTTAACCTTTCAGAAGAGCAATTTTATCTGACTGAATCATCACATATTGTTAAGGCAGGAGATTTCAAACTGTACTTGTGTTCCAAATAGAACCCAAAATGCACTGCAAAAGTGTTAGAGTCTGAGTGAATCCAACACAGACAACATGTACCTGTACAGAGTTAAAATGACTCTATCAGACTAGGGGCAATTTGTATCCCTATTTTGCATTCTACAACTTTTAGCTGCAGAAGGAAATCTAAAAGTGATCTTCTTTTTCCAACAGCTATACTCTCACTTTTTATTTCAGTAAACAGATAATGTTGTTCACACTCAGCAAACACCAAGGTGGTTTGTTTGAATGGCACCCCCCCACCCCACACACACACACACACTCACACTCACTCTCTCCCTTTCTCTTCTAAATTCCATATGTTTAATTTAATACAAGCTGAACAAACAAATAGTTTCATTCACTTTTGTGAAAAGTATTAATGTGTAGTTTCCCCCTATACCAAAGGTATGCCCACTTGGAGACAAGCCCTGTAAACAGTTCATACAATACGTGGAAGCTATTTTAAAGAATTCCTGCTCAGACCATATAGACCAAGACCTAGACTCCCATCCTCCCTCACTCCCAGCCCCCTTTCCAAATATCCAAACAAAGCACTGGAACCAACTTCCTGTACATCTGTGTTTAAGGAAACCTACTTCCTGGCCTGTTATCTTTTAAACTAGCGCACCACATTGTGGCTCTTTTCCTGTTTTCCTGGCTGGGAATAAAAATGTACTGTGTACAAAGAGTGTCGCAAAGTGTAATGTAATGTGGTTAGGCCTTTACCAACGGTATTTTAGGACAATCTGCAACATGTGCCTCAGTCTGTACGTCTGTTTATTATAGCCCTTGACTTGTAAAATATTTGTTTGGTGGCATGGCTTTATCTTAATATTTTTCCACACACTTATAAATTTGTCGTTATCACTAGAAATGCTTTTTAATCTTAAGTTGGGACAGTACAGTGGGACAGGTTTTGGTGGTGTAACAATAAGAAGAATAGCAGTTACTCACAATACTGTCATATCCTAATGCAAACTTAATCCAGTGTTTTCCTGATATAGTATATGGTTAATGTAAGGATTGACAGGGGATATACAAGTGCTATGGGGACATTATATGGCAAGGCTGTGTCGCAACGATACTATATGTTGAAAATGATACGGTTACCTAAAAGTTAATGGTGCACAGAAAGGTCAAATGATGATATTCTAAAGGGTGACTAAACCAACTGCCAATTTCTTGGCTATTAACCACATTGCATTCCCTGCTGAATTCAGATATGATGTCTTAACTCTGAACAACACAGCTTTTCAAAGGATTTTTTCTTTGAGCTGACTGTTACAGCATGTGTATGTGTACTGAAATACTGTAACAACCACTGTGATTTATGCGTACTGCAAACATCTGTTTGCGCCATTCGTCCAAACACTGTACATAGGAAACGTGCCTGCATCTCAGCTCCAACATTCCTTTTTGACGTGTATTCAAGTGGCAAATACTTGACAATTTTGTATCACGTCTGCTGTATGAAGTGATTTGTTTGTGTAAAAAAAAAAACACATTTTGTAACATGTGAAAGGTATGTGTGCCTGTGTATGTGTATATATTCCAGTAGATGTCAGTATTGGGCAGTGTGAAGAGACACTAGGATGCCATTTCAATGGAAGTATTTCTTAAGGGTGATCAAAATGTGCCTTCCTCTGTGAACATTCACAGGACCAGCCCTTTTTTTCCTAGTGTTTTTATTGTGTAACAATTTTTTTATAAAAATGGCCAATTTTATATGAATATAATAAATTCAACTTTACACTTAATGGAATATAAATGAATGAGTATTTATTGCTGTCGTTGACAAGTAATTTCCTTATGCAAGTTTCCTTATCCTGTAGTGGCATTGTGTAAACACCAGAAATGTGTCCCCAAAATGATTGAAAGATGTTCAAGAATCAAAATTGCTCATGGATGCTAAGATCTTTAGGTAAAAATATATTTTTAAGGATTTGAGTCTGCTGTGCTGAAATTCACAAGACTGTATTCTATTCAAAACACTCAACATATAAATAATTTCTGAAATGTGGTAATGAGCTGTTACTAAGAATGTGCTGATTTTTCTCACGTGTGGTGCCATTCAAACTAAAAACTCAACACCTATGGTACAGTTGTGAAAGTGCTGTCTTCAAATTTCAAACATTTACAGTTCTCAAAGTATATAGTGCAAATACACTGTTAATATTGTCATCAGAAATAGTAGTAATGGCCCAGTTCATCACTTTATTTGTCAGAAAAACCTGTTAAAAATCTTTTTCTTTTGCTCCATATATTTGTATCTTTAACAGTTTTTATGTTTTACAACCTTATTTTCCTTTAGTTCAACTGCTGTTAAAGTTTGTATTCCGCAAAATACTTCCATCATGTGTGTTACTTCAACCTTATGACAATTAAGTGCGAAAGAAACGCAACATGAAGTAATATGCAAGGCACTGCCATTTTTAAACCTAATCAAGAGTGACAGGAAGATCTGCAGAGGACAAGGCCACTGAAGCACAAGCAGACACTTGACCAGACCTTGCATTCACAGTTCAGTGCCCTGTTGAGCACTTCACTTGTAAATGAACTTGAAACAGAGGCAGACCAGCCCAGTAAGTGACAACAAGCAACTACTGAGGGCCCCACGGCCACCAGGGGGCACCCATAACTATTCTAAACAAATATCTATATTATTTATAATTCTGGGTTGGAGGGGCCCCCAGATCAAATCCTATTGAGGGCCCCTCAAAGGCTAGGGTCAGCACTGACTAGAATCTAGTTCATTTCTTGCTGCACAACATTCACAGAGTTGGTCTCCAACCAGTCCTCTACCACACCTGGATAGTGGCTTTGTTTGAATTGTCCAGGTGTGTCAATTGATATCCACAGGTAGGCCAAAATGACCTACATTGCACGTCAAATGCTGGTTTTTTTTTTTTTTTCTTTTTTTTCTTAAAGGCTGTCAAAAAAACAAAAGCTATAAGACAGTAAATCGATGTGTTGAGCCACGGTTCTCACCGATAACTCAGCTCTCTAGTCATATGATCGACTTGTTGAGCTGGATTTGTAACTCAGAGGTCCCAGATTTGATTCTAGGTGGAGTACTGCAGCTGTACCTTTGAGGAAGGTGCTTAACTTAAAAATGTGACACTTTAACTGCCCAACAATGCCCTTTCAAAAGGCCTCAGGTTTGTTGAACCAATGAAAATGGGTCTAGCTGGCTGCTGTTGACGGCCCCGCAGACACGCCACAGCCCCGGAAAATGGAGATAACGCGGGCATTTACACAGACGCCCGGGAGGAAGTTCCAGTGATGTCATGCTTGACGGCCCAGCCTGAGTAAACAGCCACTCCCAACTGACCCTCATGTTTCTAAAAAAAAAAAAATTTAAAAAAAAAACGCCAACTTTCATTCTGATACACTGGGTTTCACAAGCAACGTTTCGCACCCCTGCGTCACGGCAACGCAGGCCTCATTCCGGGGAGCATCTGGCACATTTGGGCCCCTGGCCCAGTTTTTCTGTCCCTGGCCCAGATGGGCCGGGTTAACGCACCCACACCAGAGAGAAAAAAAGTGAGATCTCACGTTGCTTTTCCCATGTTATCTTCACACTGCTTTTTTGGGGGGGAAGCTCTGCCTCTCTCCGTGTCCTCAGCTGCTCCCTGTGAGGAGCCAAAATGACTTGCTGAGAGATGCTAATTTGGGCTCTCTCGTGCAGACAAGGACTCTCAAAAGCTGGTCCCTGGGTGACACTCGGAATTCCCAAATGTATTCTAGGAAGCAGGTCTTCTTCAGTTGTCAGCGTTTTGTTTGTTTATTTCTGTTAAATGACATTTTTAAATCTGTGCCTTGGGGTTAAAATAAAACACATTCATTAACATAGGTACCCCTTGGTGCCATATTGGAATTATATTGCCTGTCTTACTGCATTAATCTAATGGTCTAGTGATCAGAGACATTGCTGACATGAGATATCAAAGCAAACGCATGTACAATGTTTAACGTATTCCCTTTGATATGAAGATATGATTCTCCTGGTAGGCTACAGCACGGTACTTGGTTTAATACATGTTTGATGAATTCATTCTTGAAAATGAATTCTTTATACTTGACCGCGGGAGAGAAAAATGTTTTGGAACGTTGAATTTGTCGTCAGACACAGTAACTAAATGAATCGCTTGGCAGTGGCGCAAACATTTCCTGGCTTGACGCGCATGCATTTTTATCCTGGCCTACCATCTCTAAAATTGATGTCATTTCTATTATTATTACCAGGGCTGCGGAACCCTGTTCCTGGAGCTCTACCATCCTGTAGGTTTTCATTTCTACCTTAATTTGGCCCACGTGATTCTACTAATTAGCAGCTCAATCAGATGATCTCTAGCAGTTGAATGAGGTCTGCTTTGTTAGGGTTGGAGCAAAAAACCTACATGATGGTAGAGCTCCAGGAACAGGGTAGGGCAGCCCTGATTTGTATTTTGATTTGCTTAATGTTTGCCTTGTTTATTGTGGTAATTTATTTTGCAGCTATGTTTAAATAATTGGTTGTTTATACAGTTGACCATACATATTACGTTGAACAGTCTATAGAAAATACAACATTGAAGAGCAATGGCAATCCTGCAGAAAATAACACTGAAATAATGCATTTGGAAATAGGTGTGGCAGTCATCAATATTACAATATAAACCGCTTATAAACAATTATCTCCACACAAACAGTGACATCTAGGATAAAAAAGTGTAAAAAGGAAACATAATTTTTCAGAGTTATCAGCCAAAATAATCAAGACTATTTTGGCAGATCAACACAAAACCAAGAATGAGGCAGGGGAGAATCTGACCTGAAATGCTGATGAGCACACAGATGAAATATAGTTCATTATAACAGAACTACCTCTGCATGTTTGCTCTAAATAGTGGGCCAGATATGCATAGCTGGACATATGACCTAGTACTGCATTTAGCATTTCATGGTGCAATATTTCAACCTATTTTTTTAACTGACAGAACCAGATAGGGTGTACAAATATAACATGAAAGTAAATTACATGAAAATAAAATACTGCAACTTGATGTTTTGTAGGGGTTGGATAATTAGTGACAAACAAGTTCCAGACAATTAAGCCACCGTTGACACTTAATATGGACAGCCGCAGATTCATACTGTAGAATCTGCGCATAATCGCCATTGTACTTGCTATTGTAGGTCACATTCCGTTTGCACGATTGCCACGCAAACGTACAGCTGTTTAAGTTATGTGTCCTGTCCTATTAATGGGATCGTAACATAAGTAGTAAGTACGAGGCAATGCGTTTCTCGTTTCTTCGACACGTTCCCTGCACCCTGGTGACAGCGCTCATCTCCATGGCACGAGCGCAGCCTGTGGACTGAGATAACACCTCGTGCCGCCGTGAGCCGCAGTGGCATCGCGCGCCGCCGCCAGCACAGGCACCCCGCTGAGGGAATCGCTCAAGCGCGGCTTTGCTGCGGCTATTTCAGTGTGACTGTCAAACTGACGCTCCAGTCTCACCAACCAGCTACGCCACCTCGTGGTTTTAACATTTACAAGGTCCAAACTGACGACTGTTTATGTGAAGAACCGGGGGGAAACATGAAGGATTTACTGCGTAAACTGCCGTTCTCAACCGCTGGATTTACTGTTTGTTTGAATATGCTTGCTGTTTAGTATCTTTTGATGACCCATATATAAATGTTGAATTGTATTAAACCTGTCTGAGAATAAAAATCAGATACAAATTTCTTTGCTCAAAGCTTAACTCCTCACCCTATATAAACTGTAAGACGTGTTTCAGCAGCCTGTGATGGGGACACTGTGCTGCAGATGATGCCACCTTCCAGATGAAGCGATAAACTGAGGTCCTGACTCACTGTGGTCATTAAACATGCGACAAAACTTATCACAAAGAGTAGGGCGTTCCCTGGGTGTCCTGGCTAAATTTCCATCCTGGCTCTCTCACCCTGCCACCTAATCATCCCCCAGTTTAATTAGCAGAAATTGTTCTCTCCCTCTCAACCTCAGCAGGTGCGGGGAGTGTTATGGTGCAAAATGTCTGCTGTGCATCACCCGCTGGGTGTTATCCCTCAATCCCACTCAGCCCATATGCTAATCCTCCAAAGCAGTCGGGGGGGGGGGGGGGGGGGGCTTCCTCACCATGACCCTTTCTGAGCAGTGATCCCATATCAGTCTGTAACCCTCTCTGTTTTCAGTAAAGTGAACAGGCTGTACATTCTCCTTTTCATAAAAGTAACCGTTCCGCTGTATAAGAAACATCCTGTGATGTATGTGTGTGCTGCTGGCCTCTGTCTTCAAAATTCCCTTTTCTTCTTGCCAGTCATTAGCGGCCAGCAAATGGCTTTTGACAAGGGATTGATTTGATTTAATCTCTCTGCAGAGGCGGTGACGGGAGCAAATGACAAGTGAAGGTCTCCCAACCCACGTAGTCTTCCTCCCCCTCCCCAATCCCAGCTTCTCTCTCAGCCTCTCACTGCCTAATAGCCCCTCCCTCAGTGCATCAGTTCCTTCCCTTTGCTTTCACTAATGAGCATGCAAAAACAGTGACCAAAAAGTACTTTGGTAATTATTCATAAAAGTTACCTTTATTTGCAGATCCTTGGAGAAAAACATGTTTGCTTTGCCATGGAAGATTTTTCTGAATAAATGTGATGAGAGAGATGAGTGGCATGGAGCACAGTGCCCATCTCTATCTTCTCTCTATATAACCATATATGAGCAGCTTTGATGCCAGCAGACATCTTAGAAGAGATGCGCATGCACACACGCATGAACATATGTACATGTGTGCTTGCACATATGCGCACGTGCACACACACACACACACACACACACTCTAACAACACACACACACGCACAAAAGGATGGGAGAGAACATTCCTCTACTTTTCATCATCTTTCTCTCTCTCTCTCACTTTCTCTCTCTCTCTCTCCTTTCCAGAGTAACTTGAATCTTCCACTCTAATGACTCATGCGGAGTGAAAACTAAAAGGCCATCTGACAGTAAGCATGTTCTTCTTTCCTCTAACACATGAGTGCACACACACACACACACACACACACACACACAAACACACTCACATACACACACACACACACACACCAACAAACACCCACCACACGTGCACACACACACACATACGCGCGCACACACAAGAGAGCTACTCTCCACATCCTACCACAAAGGAGCACATTCTCATGCCTGGTCATTGCATCTGTCTCTCACCACTGTGCAGTCTCGCAGCACAGTGTCACTGTCACTGAGGCAGACAGATTTTTTTTTTTTTTTTTTTTTGTGAATGCGTGCTATGTGTCGTGAGAGAGAGAAAGAGAGCAACTGAAGTTTACAGCGCTGGCTGCCTGGCTGACAGTTAGAGAAAAGAGCTAGTATGAATGTGCGCTCTTGATCTTTCAGTTCCAGAATGAGATGTCACTGCATGAGTTGTTATGGTGATGGCCAGCATACAGGTGGATTTTCATAATCCAGTCTGTATTCTTTTTCATAGTCAACACAGCTCCTATCCACAGCTAAATGTAAAAGTCAATCACATATCTTGATACAATGCTAATTACACAGGCTGTACAGCAAGATAACGCAGATTTGTCCGCGCTTGTCAACTGGAGACTATCCTGGCCTGTTATGTTCTCACATGTTCTTACGCAAGACCTCAGCAGGACCACCGAATGCAGTGTCCTTCCCTGGCCAGTGACTCTTCACCAGATGGTCTTCGGTTTGAGTCTTGAGTCAGAACGCCGCTGTCGTGCCCCGAGGCTCGCTAACATTCCGTGTTTTTCTGACATATTTATGCCACTCCAGCTGTCTTAAGTGGTCCGATGTACTGTAAACACGCATCACGCCAGTCTCCTTGAACCAGGACATTACATTGGCTGATTCAAAAAGGGTAGAAATCCACTGAAAACCTGAGGTGGCCTGTGCAGTAAAGCATTACTGCAGCATGTTTTTTTTTTTTACAGCCAATAGGAATGTCTACTAAGGGCACAGAACACAGGAGAATCAAGAAACAAATTAAATAATGAGTGGGAAAGAGCTCTCCCCCTTTGCCACAGACCCCTGAACCTACAGCACAGGTGAGACATGGACACATATGCCGGCAACAGCCCCAGCAAAATGAAGGACTCACAAAACCATATGCCATGGCTTACTATATTACATAACAACCATGATCATGGAGACACACACACACACACACATACACACACTCCCCCTCAACTTTACCGCCAAGGGTGACCCTACCAGGAGCTGACACCCAGACGGCATCGCTCTTGGAATCTTTGGTACTCGCAAACTTCTCCACCGCGGCAAGGTGGCGACCCTCCAGAGAAGACACGTCGATGCACGCTCAGACACAGACATGCACAATCTCTTTCTCTCTCACACAAACACACACACACACTCATAAAGACACACAAACCCACAAGAACACAGATGCACACACACCCACACCAACACACACACACACACACACACACACACTCATAAAGACACACAAACCCACAAGAACACAGATGCACACACACACACACTCATAAAGACACACGAACCCACAAGAACACAGACGCACACACACCCACACCAACACACACACACACACACTCATAAAGGCACACGAACCCGCAAGAACACAGATGCACACACACACACACACACACACACACACAAAGACACATAGACACACACACACAGGCACACAGATGCACCCAGACACACACACACACAAAGACGCATAGACACACACACACACACCGCAGGTTCCGACAGCATTTTTGACAGCACGTCAGGCAGAAGTAATGGGAAAGAGCCCCTTTATTGTGACTGCTGACGAGCAGCACAACCGACACCGCTGGGAAGGTGAATCTCTACTTGCCAAATAAACAGGGTCATTACAGTGACCCGCCATTGATCTTATCTCTCTGCACTGAATTTGCCCACGTTAATTAAAGCTGTTCCTTGGGCAGACACTGTGACAATGTTCACAAAGCACCTGTCACCGACAGTTCTCAAGGGGACACCGTTTTTGTGTGCTTGTTGGTCTTATCAAAGTCATTTCTATAGGGAAAGCTTAGTTAATCTACAATAATAATAATAATAATAATAATAATAATAATAATAATAATAATAATAATAAATATCATCATTGATGGTATGTTTTTCATACATACATGTGTTAATCTGTGCCATTTATTTCAGGGTCAGTGTAGCTATGTTGTTACTGTGTTATGGGTACACCGTGTCCTGTATTCTGGCCTGCAAGGCATTTATACACCGTGCACTGTATATCCTCTCTACCTACCGTCCTCATAATAATATTTATTTGCAGACCTTTTTACAATTACGTCGCACGACCATCAGGAGGCGCCACCACCTTCGTATTTGATTCGTGGTGACTAAAAATACGCACATAAACATAAACTATAGTAATTATTCTTATTCTTACTTTTATTATTGCAAAAACTACATACAATTAAAACGAGGGACATATGGTTTCAGACAAAAACTACATCTTTGCAACCCTTTTCAATTAATTTTAATGAGTAAAATTAATTCAAAGACTTTTCTTGGTCAGCTTAATTTAATGTGCAACAAAACGTCTTTACTATTCCTAAAATGTTGCATATGCATTACATTAAAACTGAATATTCTTTTTCTGTTTCACCAAACACACATCTATCCTCAATGTAAATCTAAAATATAGATAATGTGTTTCCTTGATAAATCAAGTGAACAATTTAAACGAGAATTTATTCGTGAGCCTGTAGGCTACAGTATATTGTGGATATTTTCTATAAATAATAAAATGTCCAGTGTTATTTCAACTCTTATATCATATAATTTGGTCCCACTCTGGAATGTGGGTTGAGCTGAATGAACAGGGGAAATGGTACTACGTAGCCTACCTCTCTACAATTTATGTTTCAATATATTTTTAATTTCAGTACGTTTTGCAGGAGAGAAGGTTACTGCTGTAGGCCTACTGTAGGAAATACACTAAATGCAATACAAAATAACTTCGCATTAACCGGAATCTTATATCTCAAAAAGTCAGTAATCAAGCAGTTCACTTCTGTCATTAAATATATTATTCATTTGCACACAACAAATTACGTCCAAGTAAGCATTCTAATCAGCTCAGTGGGGTTCTTAAACAGTTTTTAGACTGTACATGAGCTAACTTCATTACCTCTACTTCCCGTCTGTGGGATTTTGTCTCGGTTTGATAAAATCAGAAACGGTGCTCCATCCCATGCTCTCCGCACATAATTAGCCAACTCAAATTCGCTATTAGGCTACAATGACGCGTGAATTGGCCTACATCTCAAATCACAGAAAATGGCCTTGTGCCAGCGCAGTGCGCCGCATAACACACATAAAGCAACCTGTCTTTGAGCTAGTGACTGTATTCCATTTGTTTTGACACGAAAAAATAGAGCAGCGGCATGAAAGGCGGGGGAGAAAAGAGTGCGATAACAATCCGTTCCTCAAGGTGTGCTCGTTTTTTCCTCGGTAAGCGTTGTCCCGTTATGTCATTACTTGGCTAGTGTAAACAAACGGCGGGACCTAGCACATGACTGTTTGCCTGTCAGCTGAATGAAAGTCCATGATCTCCCAACGGCCAGGATAGAGAAGCGCTGCGAACTACAGCTAAGGGATTTCACTAACGTGAAATCTCTCTGCAGGGTGTTTAAATGAATACAACACAATGGACCGGAATATGGAAACGGGATATTTAGGAAGGCAGGAACTTAAAAATCGTTAAATGTCGTCCGAACGACTAAAGAGACGTGGAAAAGACTTCGTTTCGTTGAGAGGTTATGTAGCCTGTATGTCTTGAGAGAACTGCATTGGCTCACTGTCCGAAGGCACTGGTTCTTGATAATCGAGCTGGGTTCACCAAAGGTGTAAGGAGGGCTACTGCAGCAGAACGCAACAGCATCAATTTATCTGTTCTGTTTTATATAGGCTTTCCTTGTCTGTACAACGAATACATGAACACAGAATACATCTGGGTTGAATGTAGCTACTGGAGGATTTACACGAATATTATTAAGCCTTCTTCAGTTAGTTTGTCGATGAAAGCTGAAGGACAAGAGCACACCTGACTCGCATGGGGATAACATTACGCATCCTCAGGGGTACGTACGATTTTTTTGTTTTTATGAATGACTGCATGTCTGGTCATTTGTACATTAAATGTATGGCTGCTCACTGGATCAAACTGTACTGTAACTCGTATTAGCATATATGACCTGATTTGAAGTGTTGGAAACCAGACAATTTGAAACCAGAGATTAATTCATTGCAATATCATCATCATTTAGTTAACCTACTTGAAGTGTTTCGTCTTCTCTTGGTGAGATCGTAACAATGTAGGATAATTGGGTCCACATGTTGAGTATTCGGGTTTTCCTGACTGTACCCAAACACGTGTTGGCTATGTACTGTATTTTTACGTGTAGACAATGCCATATGTAGTCTACTAGTTCGTGACGTATTGCTGCAAATTAACCTTACCTATGGATTCCACTGGTTAGTTGATTCAGCTACAAAACACGTCTCAGTTTGTGTACTGTCCTTGGAATTAACGACTGGCACGAAACTGCTAAAAAAATGTCCGTCGCTCGGGGCTACTTTAAGAATAGGGCAGTGGCTGCATGCGCACGGAACTGGACCGTCCTATTTACAGTATAAGGAAACTGGTGTCCAGCTTCTTACAGTAGGTGCTTCAAAAGCGCGACATTGTTGTCCAAACCCGCGCTGTATTCATGTCTGTGGGTCTGTCTCTGTGCGTCAAGTGTGGCTGTAGCGGGACAGTGGTTTGTAGTAGTGTCCCAGTTTAAGTGAATTTAATTGCAACAGGCAAGAAACGTCAGAATTATAAAGTACGCCGGAGTGGATAGATTTCACTGTCGTAGAACACGGTGTAGAGCACACACTGTTCCCACGATGAAAAACCCTTCAACAGAAAGTGAATTACAAACAATAAAAAACCGGTGTGTTTTTAATTATAATAAATCCCTTTGATTTGTTTGTAATCCTTGCATAACACATGGGCCACACCGGCCATATAAGACTATATAGGCCCATATATGAATTCCGTGTCCCTCAGCTTCTACTGTATGTATGCTAGGTTAATAAACAGCGTTCCATAAGGTAGATAATTGCAGTATTATTAATCAATATGCTTGCCTTCCCAAAAAGTACTCTGAAAATGAATGTATGAATATTAAACACACACACACACACAGATATATATATATATATATATATATATATATATATATATGTTAATACAATATAGAGAAACGTAACCTGCCAAGAGTAAAATGGCATGTTTTAGCTTACAATTTGGGTCATCCTATTTATTTATTTATGTACTTATTTATTTAGTTATTTACTTACTTATTTATTAGCTTCTTTTACCACTAAGCCGAACGGGTAAATCTCAAAATCACACAGACTTGACCCTCAACGTGCACAGCACACACAGGTGGTCATTGTTACATGGCTCGGGTGGAATACGGATAGTTCTCCGAGTGTACTCAGTGCACATGGATGCCTACTGAATGAAAGGCTCGCATCGCCCTTTTACTGTCAGGAACCTTGCAGTCCGCTCTCTCTCTCTCTCTCTCTCTCTGCAACATAGCCAGATAGGCTGTTGCGTTGGTCAAAGGGAGAGCATCGTCCAATCTGTGCATTCGCTCGATTGGGCGCTCTCTGGAAAAGCCACACCAGTGCCGTCGGGAGACGGCAAGCGAAAATCGCCCCTGTCCCAACAAAGCACGGCGCCGACACAAACGTGATTAATCTTCCCCCCCTTTTCTTCTCCTCCGCCCCTCCTCAGCTTTTCTTCTGCACACCCCCCTGGTCCCCGGCACCTCCAACCCCATCGAAGCTGCCAGGAACGACTCGGAAGCTTGTGAGTAATTCGTCAGTTTTTCTGGGAAGCTGGAACTGGAGTCAACGCGCCGTTACGTCTGAAATAAGAATCACTGGCGTGCAAACTGCATCTCTTTTCTGCCTTTCGAAAGACATACGGAAGAAATTGAATAGCCAAAAGCAAAAACAGTTCTGCACAGTTGAATGGCAGTCTTATTGCAGGAATATATTGCTGGAAGGGCAGACATCACCCTCTATTGTAATTCCCTATGTGTGTCCCTGCTTGTGTGTGCGTTTTGTGTGCGTGGTGACATTTAAGAAATTAACATGCACAAAAAGTCAGATAACAGTTATCAGTCTTCACTGAGCATGTTCACTGAGAAAATTCACAGAGCTGATTAAGTTCCACTGGGGATGAAGCACTCACATACACATTAAGGGGCCAGCAGTATTGGAGCAATGGCCTAATTAGGAGAATGCTCCCCATACTCAAAAATAAAATGGGCTATTTAGAGGCGTGAGGATGATAACATTGGGGAGCGAGAGGCGGGAAGATGATGGCATTTGGGAGCGGTGAGTGTTTTTCGGGGGCGGACCGCGGTCCCCAGTTCGCTCCGCACGCGTGCGAAAACGACCGCAGTGACCCGTCCTCGACCCCGGCGTCGCCGCACGGAACGACGCGCTCGAAAGCCCGCGGCCACGCGCCGGAACGACCGATGAGCGCTGGCCCGCGCGGAGGGGTCGCTGGTCCGCAGGCGGCCCCGCCCCCTCGCTCCCCCCCCCCCCCCCCAGCGTTATAAAGGAGGGGGGGTTCTGGCTGTCGCCCTCATCTCTCTGTCCGCCCCTCGCCCCCCTTGCAGATGAGCTGGCACTGCTGTGCAGGAAGGAGGAGCTGAAGTTCAGCCACTGCCTGGTCAACTGGCTGAAATGCTACTATAGGAAGGACTGCGGCAGGGAGCACATGCTGATGAAACTGATCTGCTCAGGTAAGGAGGGGACGCGCTGCTCGTCTTCGTGCCGTTTCAATCTTGATTTGCTTTCATAACGTGGCTTCAGTCAAAAGGTCCGGACAGCTTGGGCTGTGGTGTGTTGGCCGTGGTGTGAGAGGGCTGCTGTGCAGATAGATTGGTGTAAGTGGCCATCTCTTTTGGCCGTGGGGAACACAATGTAACCGCCTTTGGACGGTTCGGGATTCTGGCACACATGCTAGAGGTGTGATTTTTGGTCTTGATTTATTTTGTCCCACTCAGTCCTGAGTTGGTCTCAAGACAACAATTCAAATCCAGAGCTCCCTTCAGCTCTTTTAAGATAGCCCTTTTGTTAGCCCTAGCAGAACGACAGGAGCTCAAGTTACTGTATGCAGTCTAAGGTTGTGAATCAAGCAATGGAAATGAATGTACAAATCATTCAGGACTTATTTGAAGATGATTAGATGAAGGGCTACAACCAATGGTAGACTGAGTAGAGGGTTGTCTCTTGTCCTTGGAAATAACCACAGGTTGTTCTGACTGTCAGTTTCATTTGCCACATTAAACATTTGGGATTTTGTGGGGTTTTTTTGTGTGGTTGTCAGCCATGAGGTTTCCTGGCTATTGTGAACGCTGAATCAATTTTAATCAAGTCTGAAAAGTTAAAGGTTAAACACTGTTACCTGGCCTTTTACACCTGGTTGATTCTAATTAAAGATTTTTTCCCGGGAAAAAAAAAGAAATTCAGCAAAATGCTTGCTATGGTGTCAGCGCCTGCACGTGCTCTGTGGTGTGACAGCCTGCTTGATGGAGAAGCACACGCCGCATAAGTGCCGTTGCTGCGTTTTCTACGGACAGAGCAGCTGCCGGCCTGTTCTAAACACCTTTCCCCGAGCTACCAGTTCACCTGTCGCTCCTGCTTTTACAGCCATCACCAGTGCAACCTGACCTTTCGCTAAACTGTTTGCAGAAGGAGGCGGTTGTGTCCACACATGGCTGCCAGGCTAACTAGAAACATCACGTGGTCTTATTTCTTTTGAATATTCAGCCATGGACCGCACAAATGTATTCCATGTTTCCTGTTTTTGCGTTGTTGTTTTCAGAAATACAATTCACAAAACTGTTGACACATCCCTCAAAATAAAAAGCTGAAATTTGGTTTCCATTTTTGTTTCAGTGCAGCTTGAAAAACTACATTTTTGATCCCAGGAATAAAATGACGCAAGATTATGCATTTAATACCTGAAGAAAAAATGCACTGAACTCAATGGCACTTTAATTATTGCCTTATAAAAATAAGAAGTGGCATTTTAAGTAGTAGTCATCCAATTACAGTTCCTTTGAACGTCTCAGTACAATAGCTCAATAAGAGTAAATAAATAATTTTAGGAAGTACTTGGCTGTGGAATTCCCAATGTACCGCAATTGACAATTGTTTATTTTGGGATAGGTGTATTTATTTATTTATTTATTTATTTATTTATTTATTTATTGTTTATTTGATAGGGACAGATACATTTAAACATAGAATATTGTCAAACAATATCCATTGCAATGTATCACAGCATTTATAGCATATGCTCATTTCCGATGCTTCTGTAGATATGATGTACTGTAGATATGTTTCCACCTGTATTAATCATGGTTGCCTTAGTTGTACTTATGCAATCTATGCCCAGTCAGTCAGAATCAATTACAGAATCCAATTTCCTTTACAGCTGGTGCACTGTATGCAGAACTATAAAGCCAGTGACCTTCGTCCTTGGTATTACGATCTAGGCCTGTTTTCCCTTTATTATGAGTTTAATTTGAATTAGTAGGACTTAGTAGGACATTGGTCAATGTTTCTTTTTAACTCCGGTGAGGATTTAATGACAGGACAATGTAATGTGCGGTATGCCTGTGGAAGCCAGATGCGCTGGCGATTTTAATGGGGGAAATTTCCCTGAGATGTGCTGGTGGGACGGGGCTGATGGGTCCAAATGTGGCCCATCAGCAGCATTTTGCCAAAGTTTCTTATGCGAATCCCTGCCTTCCCTCTGATCTATAATTCATACCTCATCCATCTCATTTCTGAAATGTCAGTGTCGCCCAGTGCTGGCTTTCACCGGACGCCCCACTCTCCTGACGAGGGGGGGGGGGGGGGCGAATGTTACGCGCTTTTTACGGGTTAAGTCGTCGAGGTGGTCGAGGCGGCGCTGCCCCGTACCCTCGTTGAAGACCGTGCGTCCTCGGTGGTACGTGTCCGACGAGGTCTTAAAACCCGAGGTCCTCCGCCACCGTGGTCGTCGAAGACGCCACAGCACTTATTGTGAGAGAACAGGCGGTTTTCCCTAGCGTCCTGGCCACACTCCAGATCTGAATCTCTCAGCCTGGCCGTTTAATCATTCCTGGGTGGATTGGTTAAATGCGTCCCTCCTGTAGCCTTCTGGCTGCTGTGAGTCACCCAGGTAGGTTCTGCACAGCGTTGTGCACACAAACACACGTGTGTGCACATGTGCGTAAGCACGCACACACACGGACGCACACAGAAACACACTGTGAAGTGCTTTAAGGCCAGTGAATGATTCTGTAAGATGTAATGCACCATGATGATGATTATCATGATATTATTATTATTATTATTATTATTATTATTATTGCTTGTATTTCTGTATTTCTGTGTGTGTGTGTGTGTGTGCTTGTGTGTGTGTGATGTCTGTGCGTGCTTGCATGTGTGCTGCGTGTTTGTGTGTGTGTGTGTGTGTGTGTGTGCATGCATGTGTTCTCTGTGTTTGTATGTTTGTGCTTGTATGTGTTGTGTGTGTGTGTGTGCTTGTGTGCTGTGTGTTTGTGTGTGTGCATGTATGTGCGTGTGTGTGAGTGTGTGTGTGTGTGCATGTGTGTGTATCTCTGCGTGCCTGTGTGTGATTATGTTGGAGCTCCAGATTCGTCCAGACCGGAGAAACCCATCTTGTGTTAGCTGGGGTAGGGCTGCTCCAGACAGGCTGCAGTATGTTCCACAGCTAGTCCTCCAGCAGGCTCAGAAAAGGCTGTTTACTATGAGTACAACAGCGTCGAAAAAAGCACCTTTTCTTCTTTTTGTGCTTACGGTATGCTCTCATGCCTTTTCTTCTTTAATTGCTTCTCATCCTGCGGCGTTTGTCTCTCTTCAGTCAGGTTGCGCTGCCGTCCTTGCGACTCAAAATGGCCCCTTTATTTTTCCCTCTTCATGCTTTATGCAGTGCTCCTTCACGCTTGGGGATAGTCGGGTAACCTTCCTGCCTGCCTTCCTGGGGCTCTTTCAGAAGCCCGGGCCCCATCGCGCAGATCTTTTTTTCTACTGTGGCGTCCTTGAATTCGACCTTGTCACCGAGACCAGCCGCTGGCACAGACCTTAGGGAGTTCCTAAAGCGCATTTTCTGTGTCCTCGCTGGAAAGAGGGTTCTTTTTCTTCAGTACGTCCTCCCAGTTCATGTTGTTGTGGAACGCAATAAAGCAACAGCTGTTTTGTGAGGAATTAAAAGGACAATAAGGCTGAAAAGTAAGGCTAACGTGCTATCAGTGGCTCACTGATTTGAACCAATCGTTGTGTTGTGCCGTGGAGAGCGTAAGCTATGGATTGGCTCAAACACATCAAAGGCTGGCAGCTCATTGTAACTCCGCCAATGACTTTGGTTCACGAAAGCTGGCGTTCCTATCATTGGTAAAATACCGACATCTAAAAACACGCAGTCCTAGCTTTATGTGTATATTGGCATAATATAGCCTGCGTTTTTTTTTTGTAATGAAAAGGCATGTTTTGAGAAATGGCTGTGTTATCATCGCTTGATTTATTCTGGGGGGTAAAAGCCAATACTTCCAGGAGAAAAAAATGCTATTTTCTGAGCTCCTTTTGGGTCAGGGAATAGCTCATGGTGCTTCTGTGTGTTTTTATTGTTTGGTTTTTTTTGCTTTTTTAAAAAAATGTTTATGCGCTTGAGGCAGTAGGAAGGATGGGAAAGGAAATGAGCTCACTTGCCTTTTCGATGACCAAGAAAACCGTACTGCCACTGAGCTACACATTTGCCAGGGTAAAGGACATATTTTTTAGAAATCATAAATATGATGCTAATAAGCAATTCCCCGGTCCATTTACAGCTAGTCTTACATTCTGAACTTACAGAGAGTTCAGTGTCTGGTTTTATTTTTTAATTTTCTTGACAAAACAGCTTTTCAGCCTTAGCCTGGACTGTCTCACTGTGTGTTTATGCACTGTGAACAGCT
Source organism: Anguilla pacifica (assembly GCA_039654925.1). NCBI lineage: Eukaryota > Metazoa > Chordata > Actinopteri > Anguilliformes > Anguillidae > Anguilla > Anguilla pacifica. The sequence continues at coordinate 60,631,137 of CM077288.1, forward strand.
CAAGTTAATTGGTTCAATCGGTTTTTTTTAAATTTCCTAGAAGGCACTTCCTGGGAGCTTTACCCAAGATGACCTTCGGGCAGCACCCACCATACAGCCAAAGAGGGTGTTTATTCATCTTAACGTAGGACCTCGTTTTTCAATAATTTCAGGGTTCACAATTGCAACCCCTGTACCCCTGGTCTGTGATCCAACCTCTCGCTCCCAAGTCCGCAATCAGGATCTCTCCCCCATACACTGCCCCCCGCCCCCTACCCCGGTCCTTAATCAATAACCCCCCACCGCCACCCCGAGTCAGAGACCTTTATAAATAAACCTTTTTTTAGGCATGACCCCTTTTAACCGTCGAGCCTGGGTGGGGTCCCTGGGCCAGAACAGGTTGAAACGCCCTGCTGTAACACTTAGGAACAGCCTGGACCCTTTCCTTTCAGCTGCACTTACATCAGTGGCTAACGGCCATTTTAGGACACTCAGATGTTCGAGCCAATATTGGGACTGACTGTAAGCTCTTTATTCAGTTCCTGGAAATCCAGACCGCCCGTGGGGGATGATGTTTTTATCATCCCCCATTCGGCGAAACGGGAGTGTTACCATTTCAGGATGGAGGAGAACCTCAGCGGGGCCTCTGATTGGTGGGCTGGTTACTAACACAAACCCAAGGCCAGAGAGCCCTGATAGTTACCATAGAGTAAATCTTCAGGAGCAGGGGGGCTGACCTGGTGTGCCTGAGGAGTAACGGCTGTGCTGACCTACCATCCTATTCAAATAGCAGCTGTGTACCTCAGAGGCGTCGTTGCCCAAGGGCAGTGCTACTGGATGTGGGGTTTAAGATCACCGAGTGCCCTTTGCTGCATGTGAGCTGTTTCCTGCCACCCCACTGAAGTCCTGGGGCCTCACTTTTAAAACTCGGTGTGAAACTTCATCCTACATTTCAGCGCATGCTTGAATCCACCATCCCGCCTGCTGTGAGAAATCGGTATTTGCAAAACTTGAGCTTGAGGAAAAATGGGATTGTTGCGCTCAGTCGATAAAAGCCGCTGCAGGTGCGTGTGGCCAAAGCCGATTATTATGAGAAGATAAAGGTGTGAAACGCACTCCGCATAAATATAATGGGACAATGCTAATGAAACCCCTGGACTCTGGGCCATGGAGGTCATCGGTTTTGGGGACTGGGGGGTGGGGGGCCTGCTGATGTAAAAATATATCCGCTGTGGAGGACACCTAAAAATGAGTGAGTTTAATGTGTGAAGCTTTTTGGGTAAATAAATAATGAGCAATAATGAAGAGCTCCTCATGGAACAGTCGTGTGGAGTGTTCACATGTCCCTCTGGGCTTGAAAAGTCATGGAAAGTTTAGCAGTGCACACACAAATCACGACTGCAGAGGTTACTGTGAGGCCCAATGCAATGATCACAGTGGCTAATACATGAAATCCTGGGTGTATGTGTGTGTGTGTGTGTACGCATGCGTGTGTGTGTGTGCATGTATATGCGTGTGTGTTTGCAGATACGCCATATGTGTGTGTATGCATGCATGTGTGCGTGTGTGTGAACGTACGCGCGTGTGTGTGTGCACATATGCCGCGTGTGTGTGTGTGTATGCATGCGTGTGTGTGTGGGAACGTACGGGCGCGTGTGTGTGTGTGTGTGCACATATGCCATGTGTGTGTGTGTGTATGCACATATGCCGTGTGTGTGTGTGCGCGTGTGTGTGTGTGCACATATGACGTGTATGTGTGTGTGCGTGTGTGTGTGCGTGTGTGTGTGTGCGCGTGTGTGTGTGTGCACATATGACGTGTGTGTGTGTGTGTGCGTGTGTGCGTGTGTGTGTGTGAGACTCTATTACACTAAAAGGTCCCATTCTGCAGAGTCTGCTGTGACTAAACGGCGGTGGGGTGAATCTAAACGCCCTCTTTAACCTCCCATCAGCCACTCTGCTGATCCAGCCTTGGCTGAGGGATGGAGGGAAATGGCCTCATGCTCCCATGTGAAAATGAACGATGGAGCCATTTCCACGGCGACGGAATGATCCGTAAACCCTGTCGATCTGGGTTTGCCATCAAAGGGGCTCAGAAGTGGTGCCGCAGTTTAAAATACTGCATTAAAGAAGCATGTTCCCAGCAGTAATGTGCCCTCTCACTGTAATGCACGATGCTGAACATGTTTTATGTTTTTGGGTGGCAACATTTAAGCGTTCAGTAACACAGCCGAGTAATCTTGTATTAATGGTGTTAATAGTCGGTTGGGTAATTGACCACTAGGCTAGCAGTGCCCCCTTTTTTTCAGCCTTCCCAGTTCACAGAGATAGAAGATTTATTCTCTCTCGGATCTAACATTAGGGCCTGCTGGTTATCTGTGTGTAGGGCCATCTCACACCTCCTCTACATACACCCACAGTTAATGCGTGTAAGCATGGCTCTGTGTGTGTGTGTGTGTGTGCGTGTGTGTGTGCGTGCGTGTGTGTGTGTGCGTGCGTGCGTGCGCGTGTGTGTGTGTGTGTGTGTGTGTGTGTACACATCTGTGTGTGCCTGTGTACGTGTGTGTGGATGCCTGTGTGTGTGTGTGATGCAAAGTGACCGTGTTTGTATTGATGCCAGACTGTAGCCTTGCAGTTAGGCTGATGTCTTTTTTGTATATTGCATTAGCATTTTCATTCCATTCTGCCATCCTGTCTTGTCCCTGTTGTTTTTAATTTGAAACATATTCAGTCAAATGAACAACAGCCAGTCTTTGGGGGGTCATTGATATGGACCTCTTTTTTTTCTTTTTCTCCTTTTTTTTGTTTTGTCCTGCGAGACAAAGGACAGTTTTGTCAAAATGTCCCTGTAAGCCACAGGTTTTTATTTATTTAGGGCGTTTTTACACCTGTAGTTTGCTTGCTTCGTTCCGACGGAGCCGGCCCTAGGGTTTCGACAGCCATAAAACAAGAATGTTCTTGCGCCCCAAAGTGCTCCGAAGAAATCTGGAATTGTATGGCCTAGGGATGGCTGTGGCTCTACGCCAGTTTACGCCAGTGGCCGGCTCTGGCTCCGAACCTGGGACTAATTTGTTGCAACGTTAGCCTACATTTACCCCTTTTGGTTTGGTTTCTTTTTGACACAGCAATATTTCAATAAGTGGAACAAAATTTGGCAACAAACGGCATGTGCGAGCCAACTGTTCCCTCATTTGTCAGAATTTTACGTGTGGGAATTCATGACTGTCTTACCTATCTGTACCAACATGTCATGGCAGACTGTTTGTCTACACAGTTGTTTGGAGCTTGAATGTAAACAAAATGGTAAACAAGCTTTGCAGTGCTGTAAGAATTTTGGCAAAATGCAGTTATGTACAATATTTATATTACATGCAATGCATTAATGGTACTTCCATATTGCCTCTCTTGATAGAAGCTTGGCCAACGAAACATTCATCACCATATTTGGTTGATTTTTAGATACCATCAAACAAGGATTAATGACTTGTTATAATTCCAGAATCCAGATATTCCCGATTTCCAAACGGTACACCAAGTCAAATTCTTGTACTGTAACTGTACTAACTATGCCGTGCCAACCTGCCAACTCTGCCAACTGAAATCCAATCAATTGTATTTCACATAGGCTTATTCTGAAAGGTTGCTGTTGATGAGTTCAACAAATTTGTCTATTATTTGCTTAATTACTTGGTTTATTGTTGCCCTGAATGTTCACGTTGTGGTCATTTTCACCAATTTAAATTTTCTAAATTGCAACCGGGGAAATCAGATGTTCTGTTCATAAATACGCTTGTTGAACGAGTCCAGTTTTGCATATTCTCCTTCTGAAATTGCATCAGCTGCCACGATTATTTTCATTTTTATCCGCTTGCGTATCCGCCTCCCCTCCGGACCCATTGAGGTGGGTTACCTGGGAGTTCCTGTGCTGCCGCAGCAGCCAAATCGTACACCCTACCCCAGTGTCCCTCCGCTATGCTACGCCGCTGTCCGGTAAAGTGGGTCAACTGGCAGAAAAAAATTGCCTTATCTCAGAGGGAGCGAAAGCAGCGTGAACTGGGTTTCATTCCGTCGCACGTACCGCACGTCTATCACGCACAGGCACTCCGCCTTTATGAATTATGGAAACGGCGGAGGAAGGCACACCTGCCTCTGTGGGTACGGCAGCTCCCCTGCCACCGTTCGGATGCCCCTCTCTCTACAGTCCCGTCCAGCGGTGAGGACACGCGCGCGTGCGTTAGGAACACACTGCCCACTCGCTGTCGACGTCGTCGATGTGGACTAGGGAGTGGTATTTCATTACGCACATACAGTACGCCCAAATTGAAATGACGAAAATAATGAAGCGACAGTAATTGTTTCATTATTCCGATTTTCGCAGCGGTGACATCCGACGCTCCCTAAAATCGTGAAAGCGCACGGGGTCCTTTTTTTTATGCGGCGTGGCACGTTTGAGAAATTTATACGGTCGAGGAATTCGACACGCGGTGATGGGTTTGGCTCCGGTTCCCCTGTCACCAAAAACAATTAACGGACGTTGCAGGTGGCGAGAAGGCGATGGCAGATGTCAGGTGAATTCTCCCCACGCCTTTTGGAAGAAAAAGCTATTTTCTTCGCAATTAGTGGATTTGCTCTCTTAATAGGCTCTATTAATTGCCGAAGCAAACTGTGGGGGGGAAGGAGGAGGCTGTGTCCTTCATGTGTATTATGACAGTAAATCTACCACACGGGAGAACTCGGAATGCGGAAGCATGTCTTTCCGATGTTCCGAGAATGTTGCATCACGGGGACTCTGAAATTGCAAGAGATGAGGATTAATTGATGCTTGCGTGTCAGGTGACCGGACCCCATCCTCTGCAGTATAGAATTTAGCGCGCAGTCGGCAGGGCATAAAAAGGACGGCGTCCATTTCTCTGTCCTCTTGGGTTGAAGCCTGTGGAGGTAAAATGCAGTATCTTCTCCAGTGTCTTCTCGCTTCCAGGCACTCTGAAAGAGGCTTTGTCCTTCTGTTCAAATGAGAATGAAAAGGAAAGAGAGAAAAGTCCAGATCGATCTGGAGGGTTGGCGGGTCTTAGACCGCTTGGTCCAGTAGGGACCGGGCCCAGCGTGTCCAGTAGGAAGCGTTCCCCTTGTACGCATCGTTTGCCGTGTCTCTGTGGAGTCGATGGACCCTGCAGAGGCGTAAACAGCATCTGCCTCGTTCTACCAAACCCCTCATCGCTACCCTGGGGCGCCAGGCAACCGCAGTCATTCCGTCCTCGGCAACAGATTTGATTTCCCCAGTTGCATAAGCAGCCGATGGCTGTATCCCAGCGGAGGGTCAGTGATGCGGCAACGGCGGGGGGGGGGATGGGGGGGTGGGGGGCGTGGGTGGGGGGGGAGGGGCGGGGGGGTGGTGACAGGGCGGTGACGGGGATAGGCTTAACCAGATTAGCCCTGGCGTTCGGCGCCTCTTCTCCGAGCACAGAGCGCTGGCCGTGACAGCCAGAGCGGGATCAGAGTCCGTAAATCCAGACAGAGCGAGGCTCTCTGTCGCCTCTCCCCGAACCTGCTAAAGCCCCAGAGGCCTCCCCCTTAATCCGCTCCCCTATGAGAGCGCCACCCCCCCCCCCCCCCCCCGCCGCAACAGGGCGCACGCCCTCAATACCGCCGTTTCTGACTGACTGTCCAAAAAGACACATTTTTTTTACAATAACAAATCATTAAAAAACAATATGTAGCCCGTCCCACATTTTGGGACGGGCTACATATTGATTTCAATAACCCTGAATCTGTGGTCATGGGGTTACAGGAAAGAGTGTTTGGTTGGCAGATGATATTTTAAAATTAGCCTTGATAAGCATGTTGGAAAAGTAGGCTAAATTATGGCAAATTCAGCAGTATAGCCCTTGCTGTCTTTTATTAATCCTGATTATTTTTTTATGATTCATATTGCCTGTATTCAAGGTGCGTGCCATAAGGAGACTACTTTCTCGCAGATATGACCAGATTCATATCTTACCAACCCCACCTGTGCTCGTTTTGCGAAGGACTGAGTAATGGGTGTAGGTGTGTGCCTGTGTGTGCAGCCTGTCTCCCATTTATCCTGTTATATTATTGGCTTGCTTAGCAGGCGGCCTCACCCACAGCCACTTTACATAACGTGCATTTTTGCATTTAATCCGTTTGCCGCCGCACAGCTGCCGAGGCGACGTGGTTTAAGGGCCTGGCGCTGCGGTGAGCCGCACGGGGGGTTCAACCTGCGGCCAGCTGCTTAGCCCCACACCCCCCCCTCCCCCCGGAGCGGTGCCCGTACCTCCCTAAATTAACGGCGTTTGAAGAGAAACAAAAGAGCTGGGAGAGATGGGAGGGACTGCGGGGGGGGCTGTCTCCGGGCCCATGTCACGAGCGGACCGCTCGTCCTCGAAGGGCGGGGCTGAGGGGCACGCCGCTGAGGGCAGAGTTCCGCACGAGGGAGAGAAGGCGTTTCGTAATTCCCCCTCCCCCCCCCTCCCCCGATCTCGCCGCCTCGCATGCCCACGGCAGGTGCAATGCGTATCTTGGGTCCCTCTCCCCATTTTTTTTTTTTTTGTCGGTAGAAAATTCTAGAATGTCTCAGAGAGAAGCGAGGTGCACTGTGCCGTAAAGAGGTTTGGCTTAAAACAGTTTGACTGGGTGTCAGCTTTTGGGCGTGGCCTCTTAGGGACACCTCCCCCTGTAGGCCTCTATTAAATGTGAGGAGAACGGGTCCGTGCGTAAGGAGAACGCCTCCTTAATAATCACACAATCAGAAAATACAGTCAATATTCCGGGCCCGATTCCACACGACAAATAATAAACTATGTAGTTTATATATACTGTAGTTATATAAACAGAATAACTGTCTGTGGAAACAGACTTCTTTTCTGAACAGTTTATTTTAATCCGTAGGCACACGGCCCCCCGGATCGCACAGCACACCCAATCAGCTCTCCTTCTCAGCCGAGCCGTGGCGGTGCCAGAGGCTCGGGGCGTACTGCGGTCGCCATGGCGCACGTGACGGGCGGCGGCAGGCACTGTCTCGCCCAGCCCCCATTGACCCCCCCCATTAGCTTTGCCATGGCGATGGAGTCAGTTCCCATCCAGGACCCCATACAGGAAAGGTAATCACGAGTAATTTCCTCCTGCCCCCTGAGCTGCCCGCACCCCCCCCCCCCTCCTGGGGAGGATTCCAGCACTTTATTTTTCCCCAGCCTCAGCGTTTATGCTGCCTAATTGCGGGAGACACTGAAGCTCCTTCACTCTCCCTCCTGCTCTTTTCTGAAGAGGCTTGTTCAGGGGAAACGTCACCCACTGCACAGGGGCTTTCACTGATTTTTAACGCTTTCAGGAGTTTCAGGTGCTGGAGCATGTGAACACATACACATACACACACAAGCACACACACACACACACAACTACACACACACACACACACACACACACATACACAAGAGCACACACACACTCACATACACACACACAGACACAGGCACACATACATGCACACACAGACACACACATACATGCGCGCACACACACACACACACACAAGCACTTGTCCACATGCACAAGCACATGCCCACAGGCACACACACATGCACATGCCTACACACACACATACACACACACTCCAAGCTGGAAGTGTCTGATTAATCTAGAAGTGTCCAAGGTAAAAAAATAAAATACCAGTACAAAAATTCAAAAATAAAATATTCTTACTGAAAATGCAGGAATGAACAAGCATTAAATCTGAAGTGCATTCTGAGGTGTTAAAATGAACCGCATTTGACTGCTTCCCATTCTGTGCAGAATTTGGGGTAGAAATTATTTGTTCATAATTGGATATATGAGACTCTAATGAGCTCAGAAATAGAAATCCTCATCATCATCAGAGGCTGTTCGTCTTGCTGAGAGACAATTGGCAAATGCCGTGCCTTCAACACGTAGGAAAAAAACAGCCCTGCAATGGATTTAATCTGCAACTCTGTCCTTCTCTGTGGTATTTTAGTAGCTGAGCCAGAAACCGGCAAAAAAAACAAACCACACGGTCTTGTTCCAGCGTGACCCATATATTCCTGCACTCGATAAGGCTCCGCCCCCCTTCTCTTCCACTTCCTGCTCTTCTGTCTTGCCGGCGCGTGCCTTTTTGGTTCCTAAAGGAATGAAAGCAACCGAATTTCCCCCACTGCTCTATTTCAGCAGGCACCTTGCTCCTGAATAGTCAGCCTTGTCTCATTTTTTTTCTAATTTGTAGGATGTCCATTTTGTACACTTTGTTGGAGGCTATAATTAAATGGAAATGTGTAACATAGCTTCTAAAACATATGATACAGCCATTAGGCAAGGCATGAGCCCTGGCCCAGACTGCTGGTCCCTCTTCGCTGTATTGTCATTCAGTATAATGCAGTATAGGTACTGCACTGCTGGTCTGTGGCCTGTGGGCTTTGAGTCCCTGGTGGTGTAGTTGTGCCCTGTCAGATTTGCCTGAATCCAGCATCGTAAATGAGTCCTTTCTATGTGTGAAGCGTAAAAGGATGTAGTCTTTAGCACTGTCCATCCGGCTTGGATAGGAGGTTCAGCACGATTTGGATGATTTAAAAAAGTATATGTGCGTGTGTATGTGTGTGTGTGGTGTGTTTGTATGTATGTATTTGTTTTTCTATATGTAAATGTATTTCTTTGTATCTACATCTGTGAGTGTGTTTTTTCATGTGTATTTGTATCTGTATGTGTATGTGATTGTATTTATGTATGCAATTGTGTGTGTATTTATCTATGTATGTGTATGTCTATCTGTGTGTCTATCTGTATGTGTGTATGTGTCTGTGCGTGTGCTCTCTCTCACTCTGTTAGTGGTTGCCCGGGAGATGCTGTGTGCTGCGCTGGCCGTCCCGGTCCGCAGCTGTCGCCCGCACTCCAGGGTGACCTTCAGCCGCTGAGTCCGGCTCACGCTCAATCGATTTGGGAGGGTGACTGATGGCGGGCGGGCGGGCGGCTCGGGCGGGCGCGGGGAGTGGCGGTCTCGGTCCCTTCGCCAGCCAGCGGGGTCATATGAGCCCAGCTGAAGAGAGTGACTCAAACAGGTTAACTCTCTGAGCCTGAGTGAACCCCACTCACTAATACCTCAATCTGAGCAGCCTCGCTCAGTGGAGCAGTGACATTACTGGGGCTTAGAGAGAGGAGAAGTGCACCAGGAATCTTCAGCAAGCATTACTTTCTGCGCATGTATGTGTCTATGTGTGTGTGTGTGTGTGTGTGCATGCATGTGTGTGTTTGTATGTCTGTGTGTGTGTGTGTGTGTGTGTGTGTGTGTGTTTGTGTGCTTCTGAATGAGTATGTACTATATGGGTGTGTGTGTGTGCTCCTGTGTACACTTGTATGTCTGCGAATGAGTATGTTAATGTATGCGTGAACTGGCATGTGAGAGAGAGTGGGTGCATTGCGTGTGAGAGCACATTGCGTGTGAGAGGAGAGTACTTGTGTCTGAATGTGCACATGCGCGCCTGTGTGCTTGTGACTATATCAGCTGTGTCAGCAAAGGTGTTCTCCAGTCCAGCTTTAGTGTTTCTCTCCTGTGCCTGACTTAATGAAGAGTGGAATTCATCTGTTAGTGTCCCTGCCTGTCACTCAAGTGTCACGACGCATCGAACGTCCTCCGCTCACCGCGAGAGGAGCCATCTCATAAATTTCCCATCAGCCACCGGGCCGTGTACTGTAGCAGGCCAGCCAGAAAGGAGGGCCGCCGAAGGCTTCATGTTGCGTTAAGTTCGGCTGAGAGGCTCCAGCTCCGGTCCCGTCGTCTGACGCGAGTGCTTAACGAGGCTGGCAGACAGGGACGCGGATGGGACCTGACGCGCGCTCGATACGTCAGGAAGCCGGGCTCGCGTCGTCCGCTCAAGCGTCCCGATGACAGCTCTTCGCTGGCGAAGAGGCGGCACGGTCGGCCCTTCGCTCGGCCGGCTGCGGAGCGGTTGCCCCTGAGAGAAACAACGGCAACGGTCAAAGAGTTTTCTGGCGGGCGTCGAGGTCTTAAAGGCGTCCTTGTTTAATGGGAGATTGTTCCGGAAGTGTGAGATTGTATCGCATTTGTTGGGCTTTAGGCCTAATGGGCTGAACAGACACAGAAGCCCACTGCTACACGGAGTGTAGCACAGTGGGTAAGGAACTGGGCTTGTAACCGAAAGGTCGCAGGTTCGATTCCCGGGTAGGACACTGCCGTTGTACCCTTGAGCAAGGTACTTAACCTGCATTGCTTCAGTATATATCCAGCTGTATAAATGGATACAATGTAAAATGCTATGCAAAAGTTGTGTAAGTCGCTCTGGATAAGAGCGTCTGCTAAATGCCTGTAATGTAATGTAATGCTTCAGCTGATTGCTAGAGGTCTGGGCTGATGGCTCTGTGTATGTATGTGCGTGTGCGTGTGTGTGTGTGTGTGTGTGTGTGTGTATGTGTGTGAGCACATATATTTCTCACACTCATACAGATTTATTGGACTGAAATATACAGGCCAGCCCTGCATTTTTTTAAAAATCTTTGAATGTCAAACTGCAGTTTACTTCCACCTGTAGCAGGTACTACTACTGGTTCACCTTCATTATGTCAATGTATACCGCTTGAGCAGTAAATGCGCTAAGTAAATGAGCTAAGTAAATGCGGATAAGGCTTAGTAAATATGCTCTGGATTCTCCTCGCATTCTCCCATCAGTCAGTACTGTGGGCAGATGACTGAAAGTGGGGCAGGAGAGGTGCAGGTGGCCTTAAAGCAGCACTCTAAATTACCCAGCCACAGCGTTCGCGGTTGGGGGGGGGGGGGGGGTGCTTCTGAGATTTGGATTAATGTCCGCGCGCCGAGTCTGGCCGAGATGCGGGTTACATCAGAGGAGCAGATTGTGAGGAGCGTGGATGAAGGCCTCGCCGTCGCTTACGCACGAGGGTCATTTCCGCTCTGTCCGTCTTCATCTGTGCAGGCCTTACGGGCCGGGCTGCTCCGGGGGGGTTTGGGGGGGTTCCCTCTCCCACATCATTCCTCCTCTTTTCTCCTGCCGACTTCAGTGATTCTATGGATGTCACAGCTGCCCTCTCTCTCCTACTGCTGAATGTAATGACTTTCATCACACCGATATAGGGAGACAAAACACCATCTCAGTTCTCTGTCACACTTGACGATGACCCCTCCCCCCCCCCCCACCTCAAACCCTCCTGCCCTGCAACCCTTGTCTTTTGCACATAGGAAATTACAGCTTTGTCCCAGCATGCCACATCTCTGCACCCCCCCCCCCCCCACACCAACAGCCTCAGGGACTCAGTGTGACTGCTCACGAGAATACTGTCACTTTTTAATGTGCGCAACAAACCGCTAACAAAATGCTGCCGGTGTTTCTCAGGGTGGGTTTCACTTGCAGGAAGTGAGTTTTCCAAAAAAAACCTGTGGAAAAGTAATGCAATTAGAAACCCTTCACTGTGTGTGCGCGTGTGTGTGCCCGTACATATGTGGGTGTGTGTTTGTGTGGGTGTGTGTGAGTGCGTGCATGCATGCATGCGTGTGTGTGTGCGTACATATGTGGGTGTGTGTTTATGTGTGGGTGTTTGTGAGTGCGTGCATGGATGCATCCATGCGTGTGTGCGTACACGTGCATGTGGGCGTGTGTGCCTATGGATAGAATGAAGTTTGATTGGAAGTGCAGGAGTTGTTCCCTGACAAGGATTCACATCAGACAGCAATATCAGCACAGTTGTATTAATTTGGATATATCTGTATCTGTAAACATATCTGTACTGTAATTGTGTCTGCAACAAGGAAGATGTATTTTGGGTTGAAACTTTCAACAAATTGGTTATTTCTTTGACCTCCCTATTCATGCACAGGTTTTCCTCGGCAAACAGATGACTGAAAAGTAAAACTGCGGGCAGTCAGGACAGGAAGTTGGGACATAATTGTGCTTCTCTCCTGTCAGATGAGGTTCATCTAAAAAGCGGTGGGTGAGGTAGCGTTTGTGCGCCTCTGAGTCGTGCCGTACGCCCACGATGACAAGAGAAAATTCCGGAGACAAAATCTGTGCTTCAACACAGGAGGAGGAGGAGGAAAAAATACAACAGTTGGCAGTTTCACACCTCCTGATCTCTGTCGGAGGACTCGAGCGCTGACCATCGCTCTGTGCTCGTCTGGTCTGGCCTTGCCAGTCGGATATTGTCCAGGCCGAAAGTGCAATGGTGCCAACAGTGCATGGAACCATAGCACGTGGGACTGCTCTTTCCTCTACTCCTTTTCTCTCTCTCTCTCTCTCTCTCTCTCTCTGGGCATTCGTCCTCCACTATCATCCCTCCATCCCCACTGTTTCGTAATAACTTCTCATATATTCGTTATGCACTTCAAGGCCATCACTCCTCTGCAATCACTCCTCACTGAGGCAACTGGTGTTAAGGCACTGTTCTAGTTAGTTCTGGGCACTCAAGACAGTGTGAGATACTGTCTAGACTGTAGGTAATCAGTACTGTGTACAATTACAGTTAGGAATTTAGTTAGGAAAATGGCAAGCATTGTTGGGCTGAATGGCCTGTTCTTGTCTTTATGTTACTGTATGTTATGTTATGTTTTGTTATCTTATGTTATGGCATGTATGGGACATATGGTTCAGTATTGAATCCCGACTGTACCAGTGCCAACTGGCTGCCACCCCCACTGGGCCCCCTCTAGCATGGCCCAGGGAAGGGTGAAGGGGATTATATCATCTCATCGCTCTTTAGCGACCCCTTCTGGTTGATCGGGTCATCCTCCCACCCATGTCCATGCGAGCCTGATTTGTGAACTGCGGTGTGATAAGACAATGGACAATACAGTCACAAAAATAAGTCACTCAGTGATTCTCACTCATATAATAATTCAGATATAGATTTTGTTCTCACTCTCAGTCGTCACTTTTTGCTTCTTAACACTTGCTCCACAGTATTCACTCTACACACTAAACTCCTCACCACTCCTCAGAGCTAAATGCGCCTCAGAGCTAAATACCCCACTCCATTGTGTGAGTGTGTACCCCTCGCTCCCTGCTGGACAGCGGGATGAACAGTCTCCTAGCCTGCGAGCGTTAGCGGTTAGCGTGAATTGTACAGGAGTTCACGGAGGCAGGGCCGCGCGTGTCACCACGGATCATTGGGCGCTCGGGAGACAGGTGGGGAAAATGGGTCCTGACAGCCATTTCTGCGACATTAGCCCGATGCTACTGCATAGCCAATCGCATTTAACGCGGCTGTTAGCCTTGCCGCGCGGACGTTATATGTAGCCCTCGCATTAAGGAGGAGCCCAAACTGTCTGTAAATGTTAATCAGTGCTTTCTGTCGCTAATCAGGGCTTTCTGATGTTCGTTGTCCCACTGGAGATTCTTACCGCGACACGTCCTTGCAGTACCCAGTAAGACTTCAGGCTCCTCATATAACGCAATATGGCTTTCAGAGAGCAACGATGCATTCTCACGTAAATCACGTTTCGCTTGTCTGTTTGCACTAATGGGAGTCGGTGATCTTGGAGCAGGGCATCAAATGAGTTGTAGTTTCAGTGCTGGCTTACTATATCGTGTAACATACTGAAGTATATAAGCCAATATGTTCACAAGCTGAGCCTCGTTGAACATGTCTGAATGACTGTAAAGGTGTAGCTGTATCTTTGCTGTATTACTTAAATAAGCAAGGATGTTTTTCTGTTTGATATTTTTCGTCTGGGCCACAGGAAAATGCATCCTGCTACTGGTTTAGTTTTACGCAGTTTTGCTTTTGAGCACGGAAGTTCCTCCCGTCTGAGAACCTCACTTCCTGCGTGCGATTTTGTCGGCGGCTGGTTGCCGTGGCGCTCGGGACGGGCCATCGCCGGGTTCCGACCCGCCTCTCCGTCGCGGCCTCAGGGATTTACGCCCGGCCTGCCGCCCCTCCGCCCCCGTTTCGTAACGATCTCCTTATCATACGGTCGGCGTTCGTTTCCACGGCAGCCTGGGCAGAATGCGAACTGTAGCTACGAGAGTACGAGAGATTAACTCCGCGTGAAGCTTTGTCGGAGCGAGCCAGCGAGCGCTCTCTGCCGCTCAGCTCATGGGCTTCTCACGCTCGAGGTGCTGCACTGGTGCCGACATTCATAATGTTACTGTGAATAGAGTAATGCATTTCTATACTGTTACTCCCATATGGACAGGCATGTGTGTGGTGACTGTTGGAGTCTTAAAGCAGAGGATTAAAGGCCTTTGAACAACAAGCTGAGTTCAGATGATAAGATGGTCGGCTCTGAATATATGCCCTGTGTGCCACGTATCAGGTCCAGAAGTGTCACCCATTGTTTCTACCTGCAGAGTTTTGGTCTCCTATCACCAAAGACCCTTTTACTGCTTATCCATTCAGAAAACAGGACAGTATACCCTGAGAATCATTTGAATTTTGTTTTTGTTTCATTAGAACAGGATGTAAACACTAGTTTAACAGGTATCAACAGGTGTGAACTTCAACTACCCAAAAAAATGGGATGAGTTAATTATTTAAAGATATCAATAGGAATATACTACCAGTAGCATCAGTATTTTATAAAATTAAAGACAATTTATCTGTAAACTATACCCTTAAACTGATTCCATCTCAATTCAAAAGTCATCAGTGCCAGTTCTCCCCTTTGAGAGTGGCTGCATATTTGTGGATCAGTGTGAAATGTGGACAAAGCTGGACCTACAGTAAGCATTTGTCTCTGCTATACTGTACTGGCCTGAGAGCAAAAATAAATAAATAAAAAAATCACTCCCTGCCTTCTGGAGTGTTAATTTTGTTCTCCCTGTGCAGACTTAGAGCAAAATCTCAGAAGGACTGTCAGTTCATTCCGCCCTGGCTCCTTCCACACTGTAAGTAATGATAATTAGTCCCTAAGAATCGCCGTTCTTGAGCGAATCTCCTGTTCGGGGCCACTGGGTCCATGAGTTCAGGCCTGATATATTACATCGGTTGGGGATTATTTTTAACATGACTGTATGATCAAGGAAAGGCAGAGCATTTAATGCTTCATTTTCTCTCAAATTAGAGAGAGAGCAGACTGATATCCACAGGGACTGTATGTGTGAATTACTGAGAAATTACCTCCATATGCTATTATCTGTCCCATACTTACATACATACACGCATACGCACACACACACACATACAGTACATACATACATACTGTGCATATATACATACATATACACACTTACCATACTTACACGCATGCGCACACACATGCACACGCATGCGGTACATACATACATACATATATACATACATACGTACACTCATATACACACGTACCGTACATCAGGGTTCATACACTTTTTCACCAATGATTTTCAATGACTTTTCCATGACTTCTCCACAACCTTTAACTGAATTTCCATGACCAAAACAAATGACTTTATCTCAGCGGGACGATTTAAAATTATTTATTGTAACACTAAGTAAAATTAGGTCTGCATCTGAAACATGGTGCCTCTCTAAAACAAATAAACACCAGACAGACACACTTAGATACATTCTCTCATATTTTAATTCGAATAGTTTAACATTTTTGTCAATGTCTCAAACAGGGCTCGAAATTGCGACCATTTTGGTCGCATATACTCCCGAAATTGAATCTGTGCGACCTCGAAATATAATTGGGAGCATTTGTGCGAGTGCAAATAATTGTTCTGGTGCGACCTTTTTTTTCTTTTTCCAGTCGAACGTCTCTTTCTCTGTACATTCGCTAGTTAGTACAGTCTGTATGTGCCTTGTGAGCTGACGGTGACCCTTCTAACCAATCGTGAGCTTGACATTCTTACCTTTAATGCTGATTTTAAATTGGTTAATATTAGCCTTCAATCTCTCCACTACCACGCGACACAGAGAGCTAACGCGTTAACTAATGTTACCTGAAGATAAAAGTTTATGTTCAATTTATTAGCGTTATCGAAAGCTGAAAACTTGAAGCGAACATTTTTTTTGAAACGTAAACCTAGTGTTTTGTGTAGCGACCCGGTTGAAACAGCAAATTTCTCCGATGCAGTTTACTGGCGGTTGATTTAATTAGCGGTATTAATGTGACGAGAAGCGCCTTGTCGTTTGACTGCATAACATGCAATTCCTTGAAGAGTCGACACATTTTAGGCGTGACAGTTTAACTGTTACTTGTAAACCGTACTGTTATATTGTCGTTTTTTATCAATAAAAAAACTATTGCATATATTGTTGGTGCTCCTTACATTTTGGTGGGTGCTCCTAACTTTTTGAAGTTGGGAGCACCAGTGCTACCAAGTTAAAAAGTTAATTTCGAGCCCCCTATTATTGAAGCTGCACTTCCCTGGCATATTGTCGGCACAATAGGGCCTACGTTTACTAACTGCTACATTAGCAGAAGAGTGCCTGTCGGGCGTGCCTGTAAACAGACTGAGCCAGACCGAATTAACTTCTCACACCACCAAAATACCGCGAAGGTTACGTGCCAATTTACGTTTTATTACTATACATACTATTTTCATGATTGGATTAATTAATAATTATATTTTATGCAACTTTAGCTATATTTCCATTACTTTTCCAAAACTTTTCAAAAAATATTATTTTCCATAACTTTTCCAGGGCCTGGAAATTGCATTTTAAATTTCAATGACTTTTCCAGGTTTTTCATGACCGTACGAACCCTGGTACATACATACACGCATACGCACACACACAAATAAACACACAGTAAATACATACATACACTCATACACACACATACTGTACATACATACGTACACACACATACACACACATTCAGTACATATTTACATACATACATGCGTACGTACGCACACATGCACACACACACACAGTACATAGATACATACAGACATACCGTCGGAAAAATGAAGAAAACAAACTGAACAAAAGAAAGGGCCCGTGAACAGCGTGTGGAAGCGTCGCAGAAGGAAAGAGTAATACTAGGAAGTGGGAAGGTGTCGTGCGGGGGGAATTCTAAATGTGGGCTATAATTATAAAATCTGTGGCACAGAACTGGAATGTATCCAGTGGGATACGGTTGTGTTCCTTGTTCGTAAGTTTTGGCTGAGGGTGAGGAGCTTTACTTAGCTGCACCGCACTGCGCCGTTCCCAGGGAATTCTGGGAAGAAAAAAAGGGAAGGAAAGTGAATGATGAGGAAGGAGATATATGAGTGATAGAAGAAGGGAGGTTGAAAGGAATGATGTGATATCAGAGAGAGGAGGAGAGAGGGTGAAAGAAGTAAGGGTAAGATAGGGAAAACTAAGACAGTCTGATAAAGAAGCAGAGAGGGAACTGGATAAGAGATAGCAGCATTCAGAGAGACAGGGAAAGACAGCTTAGATAGGAGAAAGAAACAGATGGTGGAAAGAGAAGGGGAGCGACAGAGAAGACGTGAGTGATATTAGAAGAGAGGGATTGAGAGATGGAGGGAGAGATTAAGTGAGCTGGCGACAAAGCGGGATATCAGCATCGCATTGCAGTGAGGATGGCGCCCCCTGCAGGAAGGAGCACGCTCCAACAGCTGCAGTCTGCAGCCCCAACCAAAGTCCTCCTTTCGCAAGGGTGCCAAGGCCCCTGAAGCTGGATCTGAGTCAGACCTGCATTGTCCAATCAGATACCAGCTGGAGAGGCTTCTAGTGTTCTGTCACTTTCCGTTGTTGCATTCCACGCCGCTGCTAGCAGAGGTAGAAAGTTCAGGAATCAGAAAGTAAAAATCCTGCCTTGTGTTTCCTCTACCCATGAGCTCAGCCAACTGATTTCACTTATTAGTTTTACCTCCTGACTGAAGAATTGTGCTGATTAGCAAATCCAGGTGATTGGAACAAAGTACTGGGGAGGAATTTTAGTTTCTGAACCTGGATTTTCCACCTCTGACTGCTAGTTACGTGTAATGCCCTGTTAAAGGTATATGTTTAAATACTAGATTGCGTTGTAAGGTGCGTGTTGCACTAACTTAAGTCCTAGGTATGGGACCTTGATGTCACAGGTTTGAATCCCAGTTAGCTTAGTATAAGAATGGTGTGGTGTGGGGATGGCTGGTTTAAGCAGCCACACCTGCCCTGGGTCAAGGTAATTAGACCTGGCCAATTGAATAATTGGTTAAGAATTGGAGAATTGGCCAGGCTAATTGGACCCAGGAACAGGAGTGGCTGCACCTGTGCGTAGTGAGGTAATCACTGCGCACAGGTTAAATCTGCCATCCCCACCCACAGAAAGGGGAGCCTCTCTGTCATGACAGTGTTTTAGATCTGCTCCTTTGGCTGCAACATCTTGCCAAACCCTCGAAAATAAACGTGGACTGTTGGAACATCTTCTCCCTGTGTCTCTGTGCTGGAGGGCCCCAAGAGAAGCCACTTCGGTGGCCTGTGGCAGGCGTGTTTGCCACAGTGGCGCCCAACGTGGGGCTTCTCCAGTACAAGGAAGAGGCACAGGAGGGCCAGCCAGGAAGCACACTGGAGGAGGGGCAGCTGAGGTATTCCCGACAGGGCTTCGGGCGGATCCTCCGGGCCAAAGACAGGGAGCGGGAGATGACCACGGAGGGGAAGGAAGCGATCCTCAGCTGGGACGCTGCGGAGCTGGACCTGGCCGGGAAGGCGGGTCAGCTACGGGCGGTGCACGAGCGGTGGTCGCGCCGTGAGCTGGACTTGGCCGGGAAGGCGGGTCAGCTACGGGCGGCGCACGAGCGGTGGCCGCGCCGTTTTGCTTCCTTTGTCCGTTTGGTTGTTTTAGCTTGTTGTTTTGGCCTGGTTGGTTTGCCCGGAGCCCAGGAGGGGGTAAGCCTGCAGCTGCCTGCCAGCAGAGCAGACTGGCGGCCTCCACAGCTACGAGGGTTCCTGGTCCCCAGCGCCGCAAGGAAGCCAGCCCACCAGCCCAGCCACCCCACCACAGCCCCTGGAACAGCCCAAGCCGGTGACACCCCCACCAGCCAGCCGAGCAGCCCAGGACTCCCCGCGCTCCGAGAGGGAGGAGGTGGGAGGGCTGCCTCATCGTCCGGGGGAGAGTCACGACTGCATACTGGACTGTTCCGGGGCCACCCACCCTGACTCTTTTGTGGAGTGTTTTTATTTTGTTTTTGTTTTTTGCTTTGTTGGGAGTGCGGGGGTAGGCTTCGGCCAGGTATTCTCCCTGGCCTCAGTTTGGCGTTGGGGGTATGTGGTGTGGGGATGGCTGGTTTAAGCAGCCACACCTGCCCTGGGTCAAGGTAATTAGACCTGGCCAATTGAATAATTGGTTAAGAATTGGAGAATTGGCCAGGCTAATTGGACCCAGGAACAGGAGTGGCTGCACCTGTGCGTAGTGAGGTAATCACTGCGCACAGGTTAAATCTGCCATCCCCACCCACAGAAAGGGGAGCCTCTCTGTCATGACAGTGTTTTAGATCTGCTCCTTTGGCTGCAACATCTTGCCAAACCCTCGAAAATAAACGTGGACTGTTGGAACATCTTCTCCCTGTGTCTCTGTGCTGGAGGGCCCCAAGAGAAGCCACTTCGGTGGCCTGTGGCAGGCGTGTTTGCCACAAATGGTAAATGGTAAACGGACTGAATTTATATAGCACTTTTATCCAAAGCGCTTTACAATTGATGCCTCTCATTTGCCCATTCACACACACACACACACACCAATGGTGAAAGGCTGCCATGCAAGGTACCAGTCAACTCATTGGGAGCAATTAGGTGTCTTGCTCAGGGACACTTCAACACACCCAGGGCGGGGGATCGAACCTGCAACCCCCCGACTGCCAGTCAACCGCTCTTACCTCCTGAGCTATGTCGCCCCAATAAGAAGTCTGTTATGTTGGTTGCTCTTGTGAAAAGCAGAAATAAGAGAGCAGGGTGTTTGTCTATTTAGTCAGCCTTTTCATCACCATGATCATCAACATTAGAGCAAACCTCCTTTTAAATTCTAAATGTTTTTTTTTTCAACTTGTATCTCCTGATGACCGAGCAATTATGAACTTTAAATTATTCATATTAGATTGTACACACTTGGCGGAATCATGCACACCATTATCACGGCATTGCTCCCTTCTGGCCGCGGATCTAGAACAACTTGCTGCTCTCCGATTAGCACTGTGCAGTTCCAACCAAACGTCACAGTCGTGCAGTCAGAAGGAAATGATGGTGCTTTTGCAAAGAGTGAGCAAGGGAGGTGCCATGTCTCTGATTAAGACAGAGATGTGCTATTATTTTTATGCTTCAACAAACTGTGTAGAAACCCCAGAGAACACCAGATAAAACCCTACATCTGTTTCCTACAGAAACAACACAGGCTCAGAAGTTAAAAGCAAATCCAACAGCTCCACCTCTTTTCTGGATCTCTCCAATCAGCTGTTACTTGATTGCTGCTATCAACCAGGGGGACCAATAGGGTCGCAGTATTCTTTGTATTGGCATGGCAGAATTATGGGCTTTAGAGAGAGTGGTTTTAGGAGGAATGAGAGAGTGAGCTAATTGTTGGGATAGGGGCTGAATTGTGTTAAACAGCCCTTTTTGGTGATTCTCCGTGTGTGATCTTTACTTTTACTCCCAGACCAGGATTTGCCATGGCTGTGCTGTGTCTTTTTTCTACAGGCTTTTTTGGACTTCAAATGGGCACATGACCAGGGCTGGCTCTGCACTTAATACCCACATGTCCCCTGACATTGGGTACAAGGCGGTTGGCCCTGGCACGATCATGCCTTGGCGCAATGTGTTCAGGCATGTTGGTGGGAGTGTGACTGTTATGGCGGAGGTCTAAGTGTGTCAGCCACACAGGGATAATTGCGGGGGAAGTCCGTAAATTAAGCTAATTAACGCGCTCTCTAACATGGTGGTTAGCATGCTTTGTCTTGCCCCTTTTGCCACCTCTAACAATGCTCGTCTGCTATTAATGAGTTTCTTCAGCGAGGAATTGCGTTAATTAATAGCTCAAAACAAAAAGACAAACAAAAAAAACAAGTTAATGTAGACACATCGCAATTAAAAGTTGTGTCTGCGCATAATTCCGGTAGGACCGGCGAATTTGTGCTGAGCTATGCACCGCGTCCGCCGGTCCGCGGTACGCGATGCCGTTTGAGTGCTGCTTAATTTGACAGCCCACACAAGCGATGTCTTGTTGCCGTTAACGTGTTGGCACCTCAGCAGCCGTTTGCGTTCCCCCGAGCTAAGCTGTGAAATTTGGGTCTGCTCGGAATCCACTTACGCCTGCTTCATTTCAAGTAACTGCCACGTGGGCTCCGCGTTAATGTCGGCTTTTCATACCGTCAGTTAGGCTAATGTTTGGCTTCATTGCAGGTATTTTTTTAGTTTTGCTATCTTGCTGCCATTCTCTTGGCTAGCTTTTTATTTTCAGTTGAATGGCACCTGTGTGATCAGTTACAAATGTTCTGTACTGATGTTTACTATATCATGTTAAAATTCCATTTATAAAAAATGATCATTATATACACTCACCGGCCACTTCATTAGGTAGCCTACTTGCTAGTACCGGGTGTGGTCTTCTGCTGCTGTAGCCCATCTGCTTCAAGGTTCGACGTGCTGTGCGTTCAGATATGCTCTTCTGCATACCTCGGTTGTAACGAGTGGTTATTTGAGTTACTGTTGCCTTTCTATCAGCTCGAACCAGTCTGGCCATTCTCCTCTGACCTCTGCCATCAACAAGGCATTTTCGCCCAGAGAACTGCCGCTCACTGGATATTTTCACTTTTTTCGGACCATTCTCTGTAAACCCTAGAGATAGTTGTGCGTGAAAATCCCAGCAGTTTCTGAAATACTCAAACCAGCCCGTCTGCCACCAACAACCATGCTACGTTCAAAGTAACTTAAATCACCTTTCTTCCCCATTCTGAGGCTTGGTTTGAACTTCATCAGATCGTCTGGACCATGTTTACATGCCTAAATGCATTGAGTTGCTGCCACGTGATTGGCTGATTTGCGTTAACGAGCAGTTGAACAGGTGTACCTAATGTAGTTGCCAGTGAGTGTATGTGTGTGTGTGTGTGTGTGTGTGTGAGAGAGAGAGAGAGAGAGAGCGAGAGAGAGAGTGTCTGCTGTGTGTGTGAGGGTATGCTCATGCCTGTGATATAGTAGTGTTTTGAATGATCATATAGACCACATTAATGGATATATTTGAGAGCCTACATTGTTCAAAATTATTTCACAGCTTTATCCAGCAGCGGCCAACTTATCAACTTTATACAGTTTGGTATTTTCAGAAGCATTTTGGGCTTATAAAATCTGTCAAATAAAATAAAAAAAGAAAAACATTTTGCACAAATAGTTTTATCAGAGATTTCAGCCTGCAAACATAAGAAAATCAGGACCTCTGCAAATCTGTGGCAAAGCCCTGCATAACAAGAGTCCAGTGGAAAGATATGACAGAATAAAAAGGGAAGGAAATGCTATAATGCCAATTTATTAAAAATTGCTTCCTGTTGCACGCGTCCTGTTGAGACGTAGTATTCAACTGGGATTAAAAGATTAACGGCAATTACAGTCAATCTGAATATTTTAAGAGTTCCATTGTGTCAGGAATTCTTTGGCGGCAGAAGGCCAGCAGCGGACATGATTAGCATTTAAAACTGTATTTTCCTCATAAATAAATTGATTAGATTTCTGTGTGCTGTTTATCTCCGGTTAAAAAAAAAAAACGGAAGGGCTGGGATGGCCAAACGGATGACTGTGTGTAAAAGGCGTCGGTGGTGGCCCGTTCTGTCTGTGGCCTGGCTGTGCTGCTGCAGCAGCTTCTTGTTTTTCGTCCGTGATGAGAGGTCCCCGGCTTGGCCCGGCAGTGCTGAGGACTTAAAGTCTCATGTCTGCTTTCAGCGCTAACATTATGAAAATGTTCCTCCCAGGCAAATTAAAAATTGAACGCGGGGCACGATTAAATATTCAGCATCGCGGTCTGGAGACCAGGGTGCCGCGCGGAGCGTCCTGCCTGAGCACAGCGTGTGTTACTGCGCGTGCGTGTGTGTGTGTGTCTGCATGTGTGCGTGTGTATGAGAGTGTGTGTGTGTGTGTGTGCGTGTGTTTGTTTCTATGCATGTGTGTGTGTGTGTGTGTGTGTGTATGAGCGTGTGTGTGTGTGTGTGTGTGTGTGTTTCTATACGTGTGTGTTTCCATGTGTGCGTGTGTGTGATGAATGAGAAGTCCGCACAACAGACTGTCTACAACAACAGGCAACAGGACTGTGCGAAAGGAAGACCTGTAGAGACCCCATTTATGTGCTGCATAAAGATGCACAAATGAACCTTAGCCACACAAACATCATTAATTTGCGGTCTGGAGGGAAATGACAATGACCAGCGCTGCCCCTAGCCTGTAAAGGGGCCCTAAGCAGGATTTGATTCCCCTCCCCACCCCCACAAACCCAACATTATAAATTATACATTTCAGAATAATTAGGGCCACAGGGGCTCTGAGCAGCCACTTATGCCTCTTGCTGGGTCAGGCTGGCTCTGGCGGTGACAAAGGTGGTTTGGTTATATTATGTTTTTTTTTATTTCAGTTCACCCAGGCAGTTGTAGAATTGCTGTTAAAGATTTGTGCATATGTACATTTCTCCAGTTCTGAATGGTGGTGCTTTGGCTTTCTCTCTCTCCCCCGACCCCTCTTTCTCTGCCTCCATATCTCCCTCTGCTTTCTTCCTACTCCCTCTTTCTTCTCCTTTCTCTATCCCTCTGCTACACTCTCTCCCTCTGTCATATTCTCTCTTTCTCCCTCCAATTTCTCCTTTCACTCTCTTACCTTCCCTTCTACCTCATGTTTCTCCTCACTGTTTTACTCTCCCTTTCTCTATTCCCATCTTCCTCCTACATCTTTCTTTACCTCTTCTCTATATGCTAAATTCCCTACCTCCTTAACTTCTTTTCCGTAATCCCTCCCTCCTTTTCACCCTCCTTCCTCCCATTCCATATCTCATCTACTTCCTTAACTTCTGAATTCTTCTCTCTTGTTTTCTTTGTGCCTTCACTCCTTCTCTCTTCCTCTTACACTCCCTCTCTCCCTCCCTCCCTGTACCCGTTCCACTCTCCCCCTCCTGGTTTTCGGCGGTCCCGTGTGGATTAGGAGTGAGCTCCAACCAGAGCGGCCTGTCCCATGAGTACCCGGACTGCAGAGAGGGGGGCGGCGAGGCCAGCCTGCTGGTGTCCCCGCTGGTGGTGGCGGGCATCGTCATCGGCCTGGTGCTCTTCCTCTCCTGCGTCACCATCATCGTGGGCAGCCTGCGCAAAGATGGCCGCCTGCGGAACCCCCACCTGCGCGCCAGCTACGGTGAGCCGCGTGCTGCGCCGCCGGTCTCCGCGGTAACGCCTACGCGCCGCCACTCACCGCCATCTCAGCTGCGGATTAGCCGCCGAATATGGCGGGTGCCGATAGTTACGAATGTGCTGGGCACTCTGTACTTGTTAACAGGGTCACGTTAAAAATGTTTTTAATCCACCTTGCCCTTGTTCTGAACTTCATAAGATGGCTTTTACACTAATCAATCTTAACTCAATCTTAGGTAATTGTACAGTGGACATAAAAGGTTACCTTTTCTGAAATAGCCAGTTTTTGTGATGTAAAGCCTGAAATCCATATAAATCGTGTCAGACCTTTTTACACCTTTAATGTTGACCAACCAACAAAGTTCATGTGAAAAACAAATAGATCATCTGGGAAAAGGATTAGAAATAAATAACCCACAATACCCTGGTTGCATTAGTTTGCATACGGATCAACTAATACTTTTGCTTTTATTACAAAAACTGGTCATTTCAATAAGGGCATGTAGGCTTTTTATATCCACTGTATGTTTTAACATGACTGTTTTATGTCTTTGCACTTCTAATATTGTCTTCTGTGTTATGGCATATACATCATGTATTTATGTATGCCATTGTCTTGGAAAGATAACAAATTTTGAATAAACATTTAATTTGGGTAATATAGCTATATTTAACCACTTACTGGAGTTAAACCAGAACATATCTAACAGCTGCTGCCTAACCTCATTTTAACCTGCTACAAGAGTGCGACTTTATGCTTTTTATATCCTGATAAATGATAAGCATAACATATGGTTTTATACTAAATATAAAATGCCATGATTCAAGTTAAGTAATTCAGTTTAATATAGTCAACAGCTGCACTTCCAATGTGAAAACAGACATTCCATTTGCTGGCTCACTGGAGCTGAATTTGTCCTGGTTGGCTCTTGCATTTGGAGAAGTGGCAGAATGGGAGGCTTTCACTCATGATCAATTGTGCCACCTTTTATACGCACGTACATAGACTTGTGTGAAACCTGAGGAAATCTTAGGCAGTTGAGTACTTTAGTTGGGCTGGCAAATTAATTCCTTTGAAGCAACAGTCGGGACAGGATGCGATTTGCACTTGATACAAGAGGTGGCAGCCATACAAACAGTACGTGACCCCCCCACAAATCCATTAAAGGAGAGGATGTGAAGATTTTGCAGCCCTGTGTATGTATGGTAATGCTAACATGAAGGATGCACTGATTCTGTTTTAACTGCATTATGCTAACTGATTCTCCAACAAGTCAAAAACTACATGAAAGAGGAAAGCTGAACAGTTCATTAGGGTTAGGGCAGTAGTCAGATTCCTTTGCAGTAGATTTCAGATTTCCCTCTGTGAAAGTTTGCTTTCTCCTGGGGTTGTAGCCTGAAGTTTGGTACCACTGGCAAAAGGAATGTGCATACAGGATATTACCATGGGGGTGGATTATGCAAGTCGCACATTTTATCATGCAGCCTTTGCTCCTGAAGCACTATATTTTAGCCTGCAGCGTCTGACAGTTTGGATGAGTCTGGATCTTTAATGCTGTCTCATTTTCTCCATTTACTCTCTCTCTCTCTCTCTCTCTCTCTCTCTCTCTCACACACACACACACACATACATGCTCTCTCTCTCTCACACACACACACACACACACACACACACACAGATGAGCCAATCACGGGTCTGATCCTGCCTGCCTCCTGGCCTGTGTGAGTTTATCAGTAACACGGTGCTGCTGCAGACCCAGCCCCACTCCACCAGGCAGCACTGGGAACCCGTACAGTTTATATTTATTTGACAAGCGGGCTCCTTTCCAGGAGAGGTTCAGCAGAGCAGCACCCTGAGACTGATCACTCTGCGCCTGCGAGCCCCGGGAGGCTGGAGATCAGCGTTAGGCCCAGAACGTTCTGTCCGTAAACAAGGCCTTAAGACCTCGGGGCCTTTTGTGTCGTGCGACGTGAAAGCTCTTCAGCCACACCCATCTGTCATAAAATCTCAGCTGATGAATTTTACATGCAGTCTCTACCAGAGCCTGTCTTTATAACCCGCCCCCTTGTGGAGGGTGGGTGGGGGGGGGGCCGGGGGGGAGGCAGCAGGGCCCCAGGATCCAACCTGCAAGCTTCACCCAAAGCTTTGTGCTCCTTGGCTTGGCTGGGGGGCGGGGGCGCAGGGAGAGGGCGTTTGAACAGTAAAATGGCGTCGCGCGCCGCGCCCGGAGACCTCCATCTTAAAGGCTGTGGCCGCCGGCCGCCGGCGCCGTTCGGTCTTTCACTCCGCGCTCACGCCGCCGAGAGGTCCTCCCAGGCCTGAACTTTCAGGCCGCCAAACATCAGTCTTTGTCAAGGGCGCCGGCTCCATTGATTTCCATCGCCTCGCTAAAGGGTAAGGGGTGGGGCGGGGGAGGGGGGAGGGGGGGGGCAGGGCTCCGGCTCTGTTACCCTTGGGGTCACCCCAAAGGTCGCGGCGTTCCGGGGCGCCTGCGGGCTGTTTTTCGGCATTGTGAAAGAGAAGCGGCGGAGGGGAGAGCGGGCGGGAGTTCCTCCCTCATCGCGACCCCCCCCCCCCCCTCCCCCCCCGCCTCGCTCGCCACACAGACCACATCCTCGCCCGGACGAGCGGGCGTTCCTCGTGTCTGCGCGTGCTCAGGGCTTTTATATATTTTTTTTTCTCCATTTTCCTTTGACCTTGTCCTTTGTGGAATTGATGTACCTGTTCCCCGTCTCTTCATATCAGCGTGCAGTGATGCATCCCCGGCTTGACTCGACAGGACAGGCCCGGATATAAATCCATACGGGTCGATAGCGGGGCGAATGGCATTAACTGCAGGTCTGTTTCTCCTGGCCCCTGGGGATTTCTGCGGACGGTGACAGGGGGGCGGTGGGGGGGGGGGGAATAGGTGCGCAGCACTTGTTTTGCTAAGTTAAGCGTGCGAGGTGGACAGGAAGCGCTCGGGTCCTGGCGTCAAACGGCTTCTCTGTCCGCAGCTCCCGACGGCATCTCGTACGGCGGCTCCATCGGGGAGCTGAGGTCCACCTGCGTCGAGGAGTTCCCGCCGCCGTTCGACTTCGACTCCTACGTGGAGACCCTGTCCCAGGTCAACGTCATGTACCCAGACTCTCCACCTCTGTAAGAACATCCCCTCTGCTAATTTCACCCACCCGCACTGACATTTTCTTATTATAGATTGATATTCACATAGAAAGATATATAGCAGTTGTAATGGCTATAGTCACATATTCTGAAACAAAATCCTGTACAGAAGTAAAACAATGAGGAGTTAACACAAAGTAAAAAAGATATGCACCGAACATAAATGATTTAAAGCAAGCCCCCCATAAAGCAACAGATTACTTTGAACATTACATATACGTTCATTTTGTGTTGTGTTTTTTGTTATGTTTCCTTCACTGGTATTGCAAGAAAATTCTGCTTCCAGGCCAGCTTTCTGTGTTTGCATGTATAGAATATGTTCATGCTGTCCGTGGTTAGAGAAGGGCTGTGTCTGAGTCACTTCCCTACTGTTGAGTATACAACTTGTACGCAACTTGTATACTCAATAGTAGGCAAGCAAGCTGACTGGCACACCGCCAAGATCTAAGCTCATTGTAGGCAGTACTACCCATGATGCAATGGGGCAGGGCCTGATATGAGGGGATGGGCAGAGGGTGCAAGCTAACCCACAGATGATGTGGGGAAGGCTTTCATGTATTACAGCAGCGAAGCAGACAGGGAATTGGGCGGAAAGTGGACGTGGGCTCTAATGGGTACTGAGATCACAATACCGCCAATGAGGGCGTTGCACAGAACTCTTAACAGGTTTTTCCCTGTGCAGTCGCAAATTAGAGGGAGCAGAGCTTTGGCCAAGGCTTAGACATGAAATGTTCTCATAGAGCACACAGGAATATTATAATATGAAGTAGTGAATGTTTATACAG
>CM077288.1:60664323-60774323 GCA_039654925.1 Anguilla pacifica
GCGGGCAGGACAGAGCGGGCAGGACAGAGCAGGCCTCTCCGCTCAGCAGCGCCGGTGAATCTGAGCGAGCTGTTAATGAATTCTCCTCTGCTGAGATGGCGAAGAGGCCGGCGGTTCCCCTGTGTGGGGGGGGTGGGGGGTGCGGGGAAGGGTGGGGGGGGTGGGGAGCAGTGAGGTGTGGAGTGTTCTCACCCCACACGGCGGGGAATCACACTTTCGCGCAACACTTCGTCCAGCCTTTGGCTCCGCGGCGATGAGCATCCGGCGTGATTGGTCGCAAATAGATTTTCACCGACTCGCTGATGCACCCGGGGGGTTTTCTGCTCGCACATAATCTCATGTACCTCAAGTAAAAAATTCAGCTTGGCAACCCCCCCAGCCACCTGTGCTGCTTCCTGGTTGCGCTGTTCGTTTTTTTTTTTTCCTCGTTAAAAGCAACGCGATAGCGGCAAATTCGAGAGCAGGAAGCAGATTACGAACAGATGGGAAGGAGACCACGGCGTGTTCTTCTGTGTGGATTTGCCCCACGGACCTGTGCTCTGCCCTGGCCATGATGGAGCTGGAGACAGGCAGTCCTGTGGAGAGGCACGTAATCCTCTGACACCGTGACTGAGCAGTTCAGCTGGTGGAGCGCGGAGTGAACAGAAGTCGTGTCTACTCACACGCATTTTCTGGGGGGGGGGGGGGGGGAGCGTGACACGCTCGTCTGCCGTTTGCCAAACTGACACCATTAGCTTTACCAACCAGACAGGCCAACAAATGCCTTTGGGCCATTCTGTATTGGGTTAAAAAAATCTAATTCTGGGTTAAAAATGTGTTTAAAAGAAATGAAAAAATGTGCTGAACAACACACATACACTCAAACCGATTTCTGTGAAGGCCCCTAACAGGTTTTCTCAATCGATGCTATCATTGTGGATATACTGGGGACAGCCTAAGAAACAAATGGCTCAAGGTAACCAGGGCAATGGGGCTAGCGTAATATACACTCAGATGAGAACTGACAAAATCAGAGCTGGCCCAATAGCAGATAGGTTTATACAAAACTGAGCTCAGCTTCGTCAGCAGAGCCAATCACAAGTGAGAGCAGGCTTCTTACTCGTGACACTGACATGGTTTCTTTCTGATGTAAAGCGCACAGGAAATCTCAGAGAGCGCTGTCTTAACGTATACGTGAGAGGCATCAATTGTAAAGCGCTTTGGATAAAAGCGCTATATAAATGCAGTCCATTTACCATTTACCATTTACCAAAACAGACATATTCAGCACATGGGAGATGCTCAACACTGGAGCATGAGAGATTTTTTGGCAAATTCAGCAGCAGTTCCCAAACACATATCAAGTGGCGTGAGAAGTGTATCAGGCCCTAATCATTTAGCCCCAGGACTGGCATGAATAAACCAAATGTGAATTTAAAAAATAATATAGTATAGAATAGAATAGAAAGTAAAGTGCGTTTTATATTGTCAGATTCTGGATCCTTTTGTAGTTTTCTAGCCTCAACTATAAATACTAAAAATAAAATTTATTTTTAGCAAACTTTGTCGAGCTTCTGTTTTATGAGACAGTCGTGAAAATAAAAGGAAAGAAAGTGAGACATATTGGAAAAACACGAAACACCAATATGGCGGTTTTTCGACGAAAGCACTGTAACGCGTGAACCACAACGCTACGCTCAGCATTTCAGCTTAATGGAGCTAGCCGACCCCGGGGTGGATAAAGACGGACGCGTGGGAATTCCGGCACCTATTTACAGTATCTGATGTTTTGCGTTACTGTGGCTGGTGGAGTAAACAGTTGGTGGCCTACTGGAAGGAGTCTGACGCGCATCGCGTTCTGTATTTGCATTTCCTGTGATGCGTTTTAGAAGTGCCATTCCAGCTTACGCAAAACGCTCTATTGCGACAGCATTTCCAGGCTGTGCTTTTAGGGGGAATGTGACCGTAATTGTACATTATTGCAGTAAAATCTTCAGTGTAAAATCAACTCTTGCACAGTTTATGTGAGTCCACTATGTTGGAGTTGAATTCGGATGAAATCAAATCAGTTTCATTTGTACGCTTTTTACAAAAAACTGTCACAAAGGTGCTTTACAGAGTAGCAAAAAAAAAGAGCAAAAACCGGGCCTGAACCCCCAAATAGCAAGCACAGGTAAATAACTCCCAGTGGGGAGGAACCCCCTTAAACAGTGGCAAGAAAAAACTCCCCGATGTGGAGAAATGTCAGGAGGAACCCAGGTATTGAGGGGGAGCCGATCCTTCACTGGCCGGCCTGGTGTAAAGTAGCACTGGACATTTTGCTGTGTGCATTTTATTGATCCCTGCACTGTCGGAATGTACATTTTAAATAATGTGTTTGATGAGTTTTAAGTATTATCTGGATGCTGTCCAGATGTTTTATTTGCCATAACCTGCAATCAAAATATGTCCCTGACTCAGCTCTGCTCTGCTGTAACATTGGCCATTATAGTAGCCCGCTGCAGTTTTAATGTTGTGCATAAACGTTCACAGTATTTAGAAGTGCATACTGAAAACTGTGGAAATAGCATAAGCAGTACGGTATGTGATTAGAGACATGGCTCCATGCCTGTACTGTGTGGGGCCACATCCACAGGCTAAGGCCGCAGGATGGGTGGTGTGGTGTCCTTTCAGTTCCTCCTACAAACACACGGGGAGAGGAAGAGTTTTGGATGAATAAGCAGAAGGACACCCAAAATGAGAAAGCTCGCCTCTGCGGTAATTCCCCGTTCTCACGGTGATTAAGTGGACCGTGCGCCATGCGAAAGAGCGTCAAGCCTGCAGTAAGCAGCGTCAATTAAACCAGAATAGCAGATGGCGAAAACCAGAACCAGAAGTGTGTGTGTGAGAGAGAGAGAGAGAGAGAGAGAGAGAGAGAGAGAGATCAGATTTATCAGAGTAAATGCTGAAGGGAGGAAGGGACAGAGTGAGGGAGAGAGAGAGTAAGAGGGAGAGAGATATCAGATTTATCAGAGTAACTGTTGAAGGAAGGAAGGGACAGAGACATTAAGAACCAAAAAGAGAGAGTGGGTGCAGGTACTGGAAGTGAGGAGAGTGACAGTGCGTTTCACTGCAGTTGCAGTACTGAGAGAATAAGGTATGACTGAAAGAGGCATAAAGCAGGAGTGACTGGAGTCAGTGTGTGCAGGCTGAGAACTGAGTTATGGAAGTACCGTAGGATAACTCCCTTTCATCCACATCGGAGCTCTTAGAAACCGAAGGCTCCTGCCAGACAATCGCTCGGAGCTGTTCTCTGCACCCACTCATTCAGGCATGCGTTTGGCTCAAAACTACGGCTTTGTAAATTACCCAGAATGCACTGGATAGATGTACTACTGCCGTCATTTAGCTCTCGAAGTACCCAACAGTCAGAATTCAAATTTGTAAAGTGTGAAGCATAGATATATACTGTACGTGATACCGTGTCCCTAACAAAAATATAATTGTAAAGTGAACGTTCTCCAGTATTAATGTACATCAACAGATAGCAACACTGGAATCATTTACAGTAGTTGGCTCACTTTGAGTCTGTCAGTCTCTTTTAAAACATTTTAGATTTGAAGCGAGTTAAATTAACCCTTGAGACCTTGTGGACCTTGAGAATTTGAGTGTTGGTGTTACTGTCATTGCCAATTAAACATTGAGAAAACTACCATACAGCTTTCTTGAGCAGCCTGTTAAAACATATCATGGACAAAGTGAAACTTAAGATAGAGAGGAAGAGGCTGATAAAAATCTGTTTCCTACGGAGCAGCTTGTGTTTTCAGTACTCTCGATCTGATGTATTAATGGCTTTTAACATTTCCGTAAAAAGATGTGAGCGTCCTGTTCGGCTCGCAGTAAAGTAGAGAGAAACTTCTGTATGATCTCGGCCCTTGAAATAAGGATGTGAAAGAAGATGTGTTTCCCCTCGCGCTGGCCCGTGGCAGCGGAAGGGAAGAGCGAGTGAAAAGAGCGGTTTATAAATGTTTGCCCCCGAGCGGCTCCTCTCTCTAAATCTCTCCCCTCCATCGCCCGGAGGTGACCAGACAGAGCGATGCCGGCTCCCTGGGAATCATCCCCCTCTCGTGAACAAGTGCCCTGACAGGGCTAAATCCGTTAGCGGTTTCTCAGATTCAATTACCCTGCTGTTATTCCACAGGTCCCAGATACACCTCCAGGCCTCTGCTGGGGCCCTGGTACATGTACCACACACACAGAGGCAGTTTCACTGAGCCGTTAGACTATCACAATCCCTTGTTGCAGACCACCCATCCCTGCTCCTACCAGAGCTGTCAGTGCAGGTGCAATTACACCACACTCTTCTGGACCAGGGCCTTGTATCTAATTCTATGAGCTCTGCACCTGTACTGTTACCATCACTTATTTCCTCTGTCTCTCCCTCTCTCTGGCTCTCTCCCTCCCTCTTGCGCTTCTTCTCTCTCTCTGTCTCTCTCTCTCTCTATCTCTCTCCCTCTCTCTTCCCCCCCCTCTCTGTTTCTTCCTCTCCCTTCCTCTCTCTCTGTCTGCATCTCCCTCTCTCTCCCTCCCTCTCTCCCTCTCTCTATCTGTCACTGTCTTTCCCTCCCAGTCTCTCTCTCTCTTTCTCTCTCTCTATCTGTCTCTGCCTTCCCCTCTCTCTTGCTTTTTCTCTCTCTCTCTATCTGTTTATCTGCCTCTCCTTCTCCCGCTTTCTCTCCCTCTTCCTCCCTTTTTCTCTCCTTGTCTCTCTCTCTCTCAGTCCCACCCCCCCCCCCCCCCATGCGTAATATTTGTCTCTGACTCCAGGGCAGTAAGGAGAGCATGCCATTGCCCCTGGTGATTTTCACACACCTACTGCGGAGCCCAAAGGACAGTGTGCTGGTAGGAGTCCCAGTGCATTGTGGGTACCATGCAGAGTTTAGATGATTCTGCGCTGGCAAGCAAGTCTGAACTCCATACCCTTCCAAGATCTGTTACAACCCAATTTGCACATTCTCCAAAACAGAAAACTGTTTTTACTGACACAGGAGGATCCTAGCTGCTCCAAATGTTATTCCTGAGATTTTAACCCTACAAGTTTACTTCTGCTCAATCATATCTTGATCAGACATTTTAATACGCACCAGCTACAGCCTCAGCCTGCAAGTGTATCCTAATGATTTTATTGTGCCCAAGTAAAGGAGCAAACCAGCATAGTTTATAGAGCTGTCAGAAAGATGGAACTAAGGTAATTTTTTGGAACAAAAACCAGCACACAGACCAAACCCTCCAGGACCGAATTGTGCACTCCTGATCTACCCAGTTCATCTTCTGCCCAGTAAATGAGGTTTGTGAAAGCCAAACACTCAATCCCAAATGTGAATGCCTCGGGGTTGAAATAGCCATGGCAACCAACTTAAAATACGAAAAGTGTGGCCTGCTCCTTCACAAACTCAACACAGAACAGAAAGCTCTGGTCTGCATGAAGTTACACTTCATTTTTCATTACAAGCAGCCTTCATCTCATAGCACACTGGTGACTGCCTGATCGCCAGAAGCAGTTTGTCTTATTACCATGGAGTGATAAATGAAGTGTGCATGCTTAAGAACCCAGCTCTTTACCAGTCAACACAAGCCCCACTTCCCATACTTTAAGTTATATCGCAGTTGTGCCATATTTAATGTACTTTATGGCATTTTGTGATGTAAAAAAACGAAAGGCTTACGCCTGCAAATGAATTTCTGGCCTTTTTTCTCGTTCTGATCTCCTTTGTGTGACTGACTCAAGCTGCCGCGAGTGTTGCCACAATGATGCGCTCTGCCATTTCCTGCCAGGATGCCAAGCTCGGCCCTTTGCTTCAGTGTGCCAAACTGTTGGCACTTCAGCCACTTCCTGTGCCTGGCACGCTTTGCCAAAGTCTCAGGACAGAACTGGACAGTGCATCACTCGGATTTACTGATAGGGACTCTGACATAGTTCGGATCTAAAGAATAGTTCTAAAGAAATTACGGTTTAGCACGGGGTGATAGGTAATTAATGAGGTATTCCAAAGGGCCTCGCTTGAAAGTACCGTGAAAGTTCATACCTTTGCCTGCAGGTAGGTCACCTCACACCTGTACTTTGATCAGACCACAGGAGCCACAGGAGGAGGTTTGAGCTACCTCTAATAACAAAAATAACAGTCTGTACTGCGGTATGTGGTAGGACGAAAATGTTAATACACGTCCTGTGGTCATGCAGTCATTTGTTTCCCTTTGATCTTCACACGGCAGTCTGCGAAGCGCTCATTAACGCCGTGTTCTCTCGTCTCAGATACGAGGAGTGCGTGGGACCCGGTGCGACGCAGATATACGTCCCCACGGACGACCCCCCGCCGTATTCGCTCATCGACCCGTGCCAGAGGGCGGACCTTGCGGAGGAGCGGCCGGGCGGGGCCTCGTGGGTGACGGGCGGCGGCACGTCCCGCCAATCGGTCGAACTGCAGGAGCTGAGGCGGCAGCCAATAGCCTCCATCTCTCTGTCGGCCCCCCCGCTGGACGAGGTGCCCCCTTACGAGGCGGTGGTGAGGGAACAGGACCGGCCCCTCCCCCTGATCCCCACGGACCTGCTCAAACACACGTCCCAGGACAACGGCCCCCAGAGGGCCCCGACGGTCTCTCACAGAATCCTGTAGGCCGACGCCCCACTCCAGGCACGACCAAAACACTTGCCGAGGTCGCGCGCGGCACCCATCTTTCTTCCCAACTTCTTTCTTTCCCTCTTTCCCCCCTTTTTTTTCTCCTTCTGTTTGTGTGACTCCATCCCTCACCACGTTGGAAACGAGAAGAAAACAGAACGGAGCTGTATAGTTGCCTGGACTACGGGCAGCTGTACTGAACACACCGTGTTTCTCTGGGATTGGCTGTGAACCAACTGCCCCCCCCCCGAACCCCCTGCCCCTCCTCACCATGGACCACTGCCCTGTAACCACAGAAGAACTGAAGTGCTTTGGTTGCGGTCCAGAACCAGTTCATGTCATGTTGCGTTCTTGGTGTAAAACATGTGAAGACATTATGCTGCCATGTTTCCCTTCTGCTGTAAACTTTATTATTATTTTTTTAATGTATTTTACAAATGGTAGCACCCAGATTGAGTAGATTCAGCTCTGTGGCTACTGCCTCTTCTCACACAGAAATATACAGTACGTCTGTATCAGTACCTCTGTCACTTATTCGGTTTCTGTTTTCTTAAATAACGACATTTAGAGTGATATATGCATAACAGCTTCACTCAAAGTGAAGCAAGGCCAATGATCTGACTGGGTGAAGAGAAATTAAGAGGGGAATCACATCACAACATATCCCCACCGTAGTCCTACAGTCCTTTATGTAAATGTGTCCATTAGCATGTGTCTGCACAAAGTATTATACATTATTTGTAATAGAGTACAACCATATTTTATGGCTTATTTTTATGGCCAAATTTTAAACCAAATTCCAATTGAGATTCATCTAGAGGTTTCTGTTGTTGTTTTGCACTACCTGATGTGATCACTGACCTTTTATATGAATATCTTTTATATAGTTTTCCAGAACTGAAATACAAAAGACAGGAGATAACGGAATAATCTACATTATCTGCAAATGTTTTCTTTGAAGGCTTTGACTTGGTTGGATTCAAAACTGCACTACCCCTGTTGTGAGATGGCATGGTCCTGCGTGTCACTTCAGCTCCAGTCAAAATCCTCATTTGTTTTCGGTTTTTGGCTTCTTGCTGTTTTGTTGTTTTTTGTTTTTTTTTTTGCAAAAAAAAAACATAGAAAGTATTGCATCTCAATGTGTCATTGCTTAATTGTCTTGAAGATTACCGGTTAGATGGTATGGCTGTGATCCAGCTCAGTAGCCAATATGCAATAGAAAAAGAGAAATTAACTTGTCTGTTTGCTCATGAGCAACTAGCACTGCTTTGCTGTTAAGTTAGAGGAAAGAGCTAAATTAACCTTAAAAGCCATAATTTTCTGTGTACACACACACACACGCAAACAGGAAGAAATAGGGATAAAAATAGGGATGATCAATTTGAGACAACTCCGGTATTGACCAAGATAGCGGGAGACAGCCTCTGTACACTGTACTACTTTGGAATTACTTTTTTATAAAGAGCACTGAGTATTTTTAAACGGTGTCTAATTTAGCACTGTTCGGATGTGACTGTTATTCTTCTGTTACGCTTTCAAAATGTTAAGAACTACTTGGCTGTTGAGCTTTACTGTTTAAGTCCAGGATGCAGTGACCGAGTAGTATTCGAACAGGTGACATCTAAAACAATGGCTTCCAGTAACAGCTGTTCCTCAACCAAAATTCCTGATGCCTGTAAAATACTGAGACTGTTACGTTAACGAAAAACCGCCGAGCGCACACTTTCCCGCGACTAAAGAGCTGTCTGGAGGAAGGGTGAGATTCGCATTTAATTTAAACTGAGTGCGGTAGTCTCTGGGTGAGCGACCCATTAAACGCAGGTGTGCCGGTCTCGTTGCGCAGTTTAAAGCACACCTCCCTCGGCCGAAGTGTTTATATATGAAGCATGAAATTGTATATCCTGAGAAATGCAGAGCCTCTCTCAACATGTAAAATATCAGCACTCCACCGTCCTCTTCTCGTGCATAGAAATAGGTGCTGAAATCATGCCTGAAAGATTCGTTTTTAGAGATGATCGAGATGCATGACTGCATTGCTGGCATTGTGAGAAAAAAAAATCTATAAAACCCGTTAAGTATGAAATGGCCTTTTGTGATTTTGTTTAGAGTAGCTCAAACGGTGGATGCGACCGTGAAAGATTTTGAATTAGAGGATTCGCTTGTGAGTTTCTCTTGTTATTTAGATATTCTGCAAAAAGGAATGCTTCGCTCTAGAAATGGATGCATTAAGAGACGATTCTAATTACACAAAGCGTCACACAAAGTGTGATTATTCTGTATAATGTTCAGAGATCTACCTGCCACAAACAAACTAAGACTGGGTCTGGGGCACGGTGTTGAAACCTGGGAAGGTTGTAGATTATTGTAGAATCCTGTAAATTATAAATGACATTTATTGCAATGTAAGCCCCTAGCAACAAGTAACTGGTTTCTGGGTCTTCTCGACACTGTAATCACATTAATAAATTTATTTACCAATAGCTGGTGCAAAACAAAACCCAGGCTGCTGTATAATTGTCAAATTATAGGCCTTGTGTC
The DNA here is from genome assembly GCA_039654925.1 of Anguilla pacifica. Lineage (NCBI taxonomy): Eukaryota > Metazoa > Chordata > Actinopteri > Anguilliformes > Anguillidae > Anguilla > Anguilla pacifica. The sequence continues at coordinate 60,673,497 of CM077288.1, forward strand.
ACAGCTGGTTTTAAGATGTTTACTCTGTGATATCTGTACAGTGACGTAGTATGTGTGCACCATGATTTAGCTGGCACGCATAGAAAAGCAGTACTGTTTCTGCCTTTGAATTTCACTCGTAGGCTACTACACTTGTACCTGTAGTCGAGAAGCTTTGTCCCAGTCAGTACAGAACACAGTTATAATGCAATATAGAGATGACAAAGGTCTTGCCTGCTGTTACCTGTCCAGTGTCTTTGTTTTTCCTGTTGTTCTTATATAACACCATTGGTACGTGTCCTTTTTGTGACCTGTGAGATGATTACACACCCTGACACCCTCACACACTCTCAGCGTAAGGTGTGTCCGTTGCACTGTGGTGTTCAGACCCGGGTCAAATACGTATTTGTTTTGGATTCAAATACTTTTCTGCGCTTTACTGATCTGGTCTTGGCAGGCTCAGTTACACCAGGCAAGATCAATAGAGCACAGAAAAGAATTTGAATCCAAACCAAATACGTATTTGTCCCAGGTCTGGTGGTGTTCAACTGTCTCTAGTAACCATCTCTGTTTACTATTATTGCCGTCGTCCACGTATATCCCCTTGTTTTGTATTAGAGCTTTTCCTTTTTAATTTATATTCTATAAAATAAACGATTGAGACTCATTTCCAGGGCGTCTCTAACATCTCAGCGTGTGTGGTTTTATTGAAGAAAGAAGATTGATTGTTCATAAAGGCACTGAAAATTTAACCTAGTTAATTGTAATGCTTGGCGTTTGCTCTTTGTATTCCGGTGTGCATTTTAAACAGCGCAAGAGTGCCAAAACCAGAATCAATGGAGATAATTAACAATCAGAGATGTCTCAGTGAACGGAAAGGGAAGTGAGACCCTTTACTGCCGCTGTTTCCTGCTGGTCCAGTGTCCCTGGTTGCTTCTGAGATTGTGAACCAAATTTGTACATTTTTATATAGTGTAATGATGTAGCCCCCCCCCCCCCCCCCCTCCCCCGTTATTTTATATGGCCACTGCATATAAAATATCAGGATAAAATATCATGTGAATTTAAAGTATGATCCCGTTGCCACTTAATATTGGAACAGTGGACTCTGGTAAATTAGCGTGAACAGATGGGGCCCTGCTATGGTGCTCCTCCTAAATTACCCTCTCTGCACAGTGCCCAGTTAGGCCAGTAGAGTGCCAGGAGAATCCTAACTGCATCCAGCACCACTGCTTTCAACAAACGAGGCTCCTCATTGATCCCTGTAGAAGTGGGCCCAAGCCTCAAAGACTATTATTAAAAAATCCCTGTGTGTGCTTGATGTTGTCCAGCCATGCACTTTTTCTGAAGTTTATTTACAAGTGCTTTAGACTTCGCGTCCACACTTCAATTCAGTTTTTTGCTTTGCACATTAAGTATTAATTATAAAGAGAAAATTTCATTACCTCACCACAGAATCTGAGAGGCGCCACAGACACCAAGAAAACACCTTCCAGATGTGTGATCTGTCAGTGTTAATACAAGCATAAGTTCACACAAACACATGGACATATTGATACACATATACAGTGAGCTCCGTAATGTTTTGGACAAAGACCAATTTTGTATTTTTCTTGTTTTGGCTCTGTACTCAAAATGTACACTTCAAACAAATATGAAATTGTGGAGTACAGAGCCAGATCAAGAAAAAAATATGTTTTTGCTCCAAACATTATGGAGCTCTCCTGTTGAATATTCTTCCTGATTGTCTGCTTCACTGAATGTGACAGTTCTCAAAGACAGTGTCCATGCAAGCTCAAAGTCACCTATCTAGCACGAGTGGGAACAAAAACAAGGGAACGCCAGCGACTCACACACTTAAACGCCATTGTCATTCAAGAAGACCAAAAAAGAGGTCCCTATCTGACCACTTTTATCCAGTTTCCTCCCTTCTCAGGGAGAAGAGAGCCTGGCCCCCAGAGCAGGGGCAGCTCCAAAGGTCCCGGCCCTCTTCTCCTCTTTCTCTGTTCTTTACTCCCATTCTCTCATGGTCAGGGATCAAAAAAAAGAAAAGAATGAAAACTGTTCACTGAGAATCGGTGCCATCAATCACCTTGGCAACAGGAGAAACACTGGCCCAGCCAATATATGTGAGAGATCTCTGTCTGAAACAGAGGAAGACGGATTTGTTAATTAGTGGCCCAGGGAGAAGCTTCAGTGGAGTCTTCCTGCAAGCTGTGATTATTGGAGACTGTCAGCAAGTGTAAATTTGGGGAGGATCCCAGAGAGGATCTCTACGATGGCCTCACCAGTCCTTTTGGTCGTGTCCACTGGGAAAGGGAGACCAACCTTCAGTTTTTACATATCCCCAAGCAGGAAATTGTAACTCTTCATATCTACTTTGCACAAGAAATTGATATACTGTAGCTGAATTTGCACATTTATTGCAAATTTTTAACATCTAGTTTCTGCAGATAATGTTATGATTCCTGTTGATTTCACATTGATGAAATGTGATTTGGTGTTGTCATTTTGCACTGTATGCTAAATTGCATCTACTTTCGTCTGATTGGCTGTTATTTGTCCATTATTGGACATGGACATTTTTTTTGTTGTAATTCTACAAGATTCTTTAAAAAAAAAAAACATATTAAAAACAGTATACACTATTCACCTTGATTGCTGGCATATGGGTGTATGTTCAATTATCCCTCTGCCAAGTGCCAATGGGGACTCATACGTATGTACTCTGTAACAGTCGATGTAACGCTGAACATTTTACCGCGAACCCGGAGCGGATTGCGGCCTGCTGAGTCGGGACTTACCCAAGCTTTATTCCTGTTTCCATAGGGGAGTGTTTCCTGGCCGCTGTCACCCTTGGCTCGCTCAGGGGGTCTGGGCAGCAGAATATTCGAAAAGTGCTTTGACACATTAATCCTTTGTGAGGAGAGCTATACAAACAGAACTGAATTTGATTTAATTGAATGTGATCCTGCGCAGCCTCACACCCAACAAGAGAAAGCACTTTTTCTGCAGGAGAACTTCGAGTGGGGCATCGGGGCTTAGGGGTCTACAGTCTGTGCATGTGTTAAATCAGGGATGTGATAATTGAACCCCGGAAAAGTATATAATCAAGTTACAACAAAATGGCCTTAAAAGAATGGAAACTGAGTTTCTCTGAGACCCGAATTAAAATGGTAACTGATATATGGTGGTTAGAGTTTAAAACGGCTCAAATACAGGAGAAAAATGGAGAGAAGAATGATGTTACAGCTTGCTTCCTGTTATGATAATGACTTCTTTTGACTATTTCACAAGACAGGTTTTATCTGTGTGTCCTGTATCAGCCAGAGTCTGCTTTTGTCAATGCCATTTGGTAAGTACTGAGATAATGTGCACGGCTTACTCACTAACCTTGCGTAATTATGCCCTCATCAGCAAAGGCACAGAAGTGCCCCCCAAGCTGCACAGTCACACTATATCAGAAAAACGATGGTGTTTATCTCCAGGACTGCTGCACTGCATGCTTGGAAAAAAGGAGGACTTTGGCTGTAGTTAACTGCCAAAGGGCAGATTAAAGTAACTTGTAAGTTCAGTGGCTCTCAATCTGTCTGTCGAAGAATGCAACCTTTGGCCCACATTAAAATAAATAAATAAATAAATAAATAAATAAATAAATAAATAAATAAATAATACATTAAACTAAGACGAAAGGAATGCAGGGTCATAAAAGATTGTGTGTCTTTTCGGACTACAATTACCCTTTCCTCTCCTCCCTTCTGTTTTGGTTACAAATTGCTCTTCTAGGCAATTTATTATTATTTTTCCTCCACTCAGCCGAAGACTAATGACTCAGGCTATCGATTGCAGCGGGGCAGATCTTAAGGCGATACTCCTTGGCAACACACTGTGCTGCAAGAATAAATCCCATAAGTCTTGCTGAATAGAGAGCTCTGTCAGAGTCAATGTTAAGTGATTATGATTAATTATAATGAAGAGTTTTATCCTGAGTAACTCAATATTACAGCGAAATAGCACGTCTACAATGTGTTTAAAATTGAAAACATACTGTTCCATTACTTTTATGGTGATTTGTTTTAGGTAATCGAAAAGCACCTGCTAATGGTTCGTTTGGCGTACTGTTGGTTTGCGTTACTATAGCGTCGCCTGCTGGTCAAATAAAAGAAGATGGTTCGTTTGCCTCCTTAATTTTAACATTATATTGCGATTCAGTCTCCTTCCCGTTAGGTGGCAGTCGCAGTACAGTCTAGTACTTGAAGGGAGAAAACCACGGCATGATGGTGGTTTTAATTCGCCGTCCCTCTGTTTCTTGTATTTATTAGGAATGTTTCAGATATATGGAGCTTACAAAACCATGACTCTTTGTCAGGCGAGTTTCAAATACTTTTTAGTTCAATATTACACAACATTTATCAACAAAGGGGCGATTCTGAGTTTGGTGTTGCTGTACATTTATTAAATTTAGGATGCGGCTACATGAGCTACACCAATTACGTCTGAAGGAGTGTCACTTCCTATTTGGCAGGAGGTGGAGATAACGTTTAAGTTTCACCTCCAATCTCGCGGACCTACGCTTTCTGACATTTCGTGTCAAACAGGCAAACAGGGGATTCCCATATTGCGAGCTGTTTAAAAATAACATAACTTCATGCTTTTGCTTTTAACACACGTTTGAACGGCTCAGCCAACAGCCACACTTGGCAGTGGCACACAGCGCGCTTCCTTGTTCCTGACGTTGTAACGAGACTTATTGAAGGGAAACGCACAGCTATGAAGAGCGTAATGGGTGAAGAATCGCAAAATGCACGCGAAGAAGCCTTCAACGATTATTTGATCTACTACCAGCAGGTTTGGCCGCAGGGCAATCTTAGCCTCTGCCAGGAGACCGAAGTGGCAGAAAAAGCTAAGCGCTTTTTGCTGACAGAGACCAATCCAGATTCAAGGTTCACGGTGTTTGGCTTCTACCGGACTGTCTCCGAATGCCTAACGGAGGGCAGGAGAGAATGCCGGGATGTCCTCAAGGACCTGGTCAAAGCCACTGAAGTTTTGGAGATGCTCTGTGTCAACCTCTTTCTGTTTCCTTGGAAGAAGGAGATCAAAACGTTGAAGGTAAACCGAAACTTAAAAACTGAAAGCCTGTTTCTAGTACTCATCCAGTTTAAATGTAGCTGTATTTTTCAATATAAAGCTAAATGTAAGCCTATATGGTGTATAAAAAGGGAAAATATTGATATTTTTTATATATCTCAAAGATTAACACAGTAGGTTTGAGTTTATTTTAACAGTTTGCCCAAATGATTCCATTATTCCATAAAAAGCTCAGTTAGTTTCTTCAGGTAAGGCAGTTCACCAAATACTAAATCACTTGTACGGGAAGAGTACCCAATACTGGGAACGTTTCCTGGTGTGGATGGGTGCCTGTATATACTATGAATACCAGGAAGTGAAAGTAGCTTTGATTGTATTGTCCCATAGGAAATAGTACGTAGCTCAGTAGATATTCCAGTTGTTTTTCAGCACAGGACAGGCAGATATGCTGTTGTCCATATTGAAACCAAGCCTCTGTTTTCTATTCCACTGAAGCAGTATGCTTTAATAAACTCATTTCAATTGTCAGTCCATTTTAAATTCATTTTGTTTGTGGTTGTGAGGGCGGTAACCGTCTGTTTCTCTTTCCAACAGACCTTCACCGGCCCGTTTGTTTACTGGATCAAGCCAGTGCTGCCACAAGGCATGCTCAAAAGTATCCTGGAGAGTATAGGATATCGCCCGGAGACGGACATGGAGTACCGGCTGGACGCGAATGTGGATCCAGGAATGGCCACCCGGATGGGCTTCGAGCTCTTCTTGGCCCGGCAGGAGTGCGAGTACCTGCTGGAGCTTATGGGCCAAAATGAGTGCTGGGAATTTGACCCGGTCCTCATGCAGAGGTTCCCACAGGCCCCCCTTTGCCCCTGTGAGGCCAGCAAAGGTGTGCGGGAGGACCTGGGGGCAGAGCCAGCTCCTGCAGACAGAGAGAATACCTCGCTCCACGTCAGCAGGAAGGAGGAGGAGGAGGAAGGGGAGGAGGAGCTGGACAGAGGGCGCTCTCTGGTCGATCCAGGGGAGGAGGGCCGTCCTGAGGAGGGCCTGACTTCGGCCGGGACGGCAGGAGGGGGCGACGAGGGTCCGGAAGTTCCCCGGAGCCTGGAGTTCCAGCCCCAGAACGGGACGGTCGAGCCCGTGGTCGGCCCAGCGCCTGGCCTCCTGACGGATGACGGGTCGATACGGGAGATGCGGGAGCATTACCCCGACCTGACCTTCCGACAGAAGCCTGTGTTCGGAGAGCCGGCGGGGCAGAGAAGGGAGAAGGCGGGACGGAGGACCCTTAAAGGGGGCTCCACGGTGGGCAGCGACCCCTGCGCGGCCCCATCGGTCGCCAAGCTGCCCGAGTCCCGCCCAATCACCGGCGCGACCGCGGGGTCGCCCAAGCCGGGGAGACGCCCACCTGACGACCGCGCCCAGGAGAAAGAGCCCGCGGAAACGGAGACGTGCCGCGCCCAGGGGGCGGGGCCCAGAGCAGCGCAGGGGGCGGGGCTCATAGGAGCCCAGGGGGCGGGGCCCAGAACAGCGCAGGGGGCGGGGCTCATAGGAGCCCAGGGAGCGGGGCCCAGAGCAGCGCAGGGGGGGGGGCTCATAGGAGCCCAGGGGGCGGGGCCCAGTGCAGCGCAGGGGGCAGGGCTCATAGGAGCCCAGGGGGCGGCGCCGGAGAGCAGCCAGGCCTCTGCGGACGAGTGCCTCGTCTCCGAGCTGGCCGAGAGGATGGGCCAAATGACCGTGAAGGAACACCGCGCCGACGCCGAGCTCAAGTACCCCGTGGAGGAGACCGCCTGGCAGGACGGCAGGCGTTACCGCGACGACGGTGGTGGCGGCGGCAGAGCCACGCCCCTTGGCTCGCTCAGAGACCAGGCCCAGCCGGTGGCGTGCCACCCTTCCCAGGTCCCCCAATTCAGCGTCCCCGGCTGCCACGAGTGCTCTCCGTGCGACTCCATCAAAGAGCCCCCGCAGTCCTACTACATCCCGCCCCCTTGTGATGCCATGTGTGCCCCGTCCCCTTCCCTGGGCCACGCCCAGCAGCCGGAGGAGGAGCTGCTGAAGACATACGTTTTGGTGGAACGCGAGCAGAAGGAGGCGTAGCCTCGCCCTGGAGCGCGGGCGCTACCTCTGCACTGCCTGAAGGACTGAGACTTAGAGCCGAACTCAGGCTAATCAGCGAGCTCTGCCTTTTTCATGTTCTGTTTAACTAACTAATAAGTTAGTTCTTTTTTCACTTCAGATGCCACCTTTGACTTAAGTTCAAGGGTCTGCCAGTCTCATGCTGGAGTGTCAGTATTTTGGGGGGGGGAGAAACCACACTGTTATCAGTTCGTCAAAGCTTAGGACAGTGCATATTAGTTCTATTTAATATAGGCCACAATGTGGTAATTTCACCTACAGATACATTGACATCTACAGGTGAGATTGGCACCTGGTCAGTGGCAACATGCACTAGACTAAGTATAATATACTGACTTTTTGTGGCTTATAGTTGATTCATGTTCATCAATGTGTAATGGCTGTCTTGTACAGGGAATCTTTACATTACCAATTTTTTCTTTTTGCTTTGCACTGTATCTCAGGTGAAGGAACATTACAGATATTTACACTTTTACAATGTATGCTATTAGGTACTGTATGTGAGGTTTGAACCGATAATGCTGAAGCAAATTTGCACTTAAAGGGACAGCACTGTTCTCAGTGTTTCAGTTTCTGACCGTGCCTTAGTATATTTCTTCTCCAAACCAAAGATTCTGCTGATGATTTTTGTTTGGTGATTTCATGACAACTACTGAGTATCATGATTTTCTGATACGACCCCACATACGGCGATGATCCATCCGATGTAAATGATTAAAGCCTCTTGGTGCTACACCATATTGGTCATGTTTTTTTTAAAATTTTTTTTTAAATTATGCATTCAACATTCTGTTACCCATCATATACAGTAGGTTAATCAAAAAATGGACCTGTGTTTCTAAAGGAAGGTTGGCCATTGTGTTCGTTTTATAGTTTTTTGGCAAGCCACAACTGCACATTGCATTCAACCAATATCTATAAAACTGATAACCAACCCTGTTCCTGGAGATCTACTGTTCTGTAGGTTTTCATTCCAACTTTAACAAAGCACACCTCACTCGACAACTAGAAATTTCATTGAGATGCTCAGGTGTGCCAAATTAGAGTTTAAATTAAAACCTACAGGAATCTCCAGGAACAGGGTTGGTTACCACTGGCCTTTTCACTACACAAAAGGCCCACAGACACCTGGGGGTTGAGGCGGGTGACGTCACAAAATGGTCCATCACAAAACAGTTAACCCTGTGCAGCATTATCAACCAAGTTCTGTTTCTTGCACTGAAAATTTCTCAGAAACAGGAACCGGGATTTCAAATTCTGTCTACAGTGTGTCTACAAACAAACAATTTATCGCTCTCATATTCCTACAGGCAAGATGAGAAAAGAACATCAGTGAGAGATTTAACGGGCCGTGCGATCTGCTCTTTGAAAGGGGAGGGGTCAGGTGTCTCTCTTCCTGTCTCACGACCACCGCATTGCATCTCTGCTTCAGCCTTCCAGGGGTGCGGCAGGTTTGTGGGTAGACCTGCACGTGAGAAGATGATTCGGCGGTGTGTGCCTCAAAACCCCACTTCACTTCCTGTCAGAGCCACAGGTTGTCAGGTATTCGCTTACCAGAACTGATGACAGGCCTCAGAGCCTGTAATCATCAGGTACTCTTTGATCGCCTCTCGGTGACCAGGCTAAGAGGCTGACCCCTCTCGGAGGTGCAGAACCAGAGCTCCACCCACAGATTCAGCTCTGCGGCCTGGTCCAGCCGGAACCACGTGCCCACTGGTGTGCACAGTTCTGCTTCTGTACCCTTGAGCAAAATCCCTCAACCCAGGGCTGCCTGGAGATCTACCGTCCCGCAGGTTTTCCCTCCAACCACAACAAAGCACACCTCATTCAAAAGAAACCATACAGGACGGTAGAGCTCCAGGACCAGGAGTGAGCAGCCCTCAATTATAATGTCTTCAGTAAACATTCCAGTACGCAAACAGATCATATGCAGGTATAGGTAATGTAGACCTGACTGGTTTCGAAAGACTTGACTGTGAGAAGAAACGCACACTCTGACCCTCTCAGGAAGGGCTGGACTGACCCCTGGGGCAAAAAATGGCCTCTCAATGGCCTCTTAATATCACAAAATTGATGAATTATGCTTCCTTTAGAAATGCTGCTTTCATTATGTTTACTTTATATTGCCTATCATTGTACATTACAATGAAAGGGTTTACATCTCACCATTATATGTTGTAGGGCTTTCATTTTGAAATGCCACTACCTCTGGCATGTAATCTTATTTTGGTAAAGCATTCTACATTTTAATAAAACTTTCATTTGACTGATTTAGTAAAGTGCAAAAATATACTGTATGTGTGTGTGCTATTTATATGCATACACTCATACTAAATGCATATAAAAACCATGCCAACACTAAACAGGACAAATATTGCATATGTCACATTGAAGTCTGCTTTGTGGAACTAAAACCCATTGATCTATTATGCTGCTGTGGTGATCTGTTCAAGCTGACTGGAAGTATTTGCTGTTAGCTGTGAGATGTACCATCTGCAGCGTATGAAAATACGTTTTGTTATTCTTTCACAATTTCCTGAAACTGACGGGTGAGGGGAAATAGTCAGATCAGGAAGTGCTGAAAAATGTCCAAAAAAAAAAAAAAAGATGTCACTGGGGCAAGGCGATTCCTCTGACAGCAGATCACCATCGATCAAAATGGAGCTTGATGTGGCTTTTCTCCGATCCATCAGGGGTATCCTGAAGGTGGGCGAGCTGGTAAGGTTACATATTTCAGTTAAGTCATGGTGCACCGGTTGTTAAAGCTCTGTCAAATTCAAATGGCAACCCCCAGAAGGTGTGACAGATTGGCAGTCTCGTATTTGAGGGAATACACCAGCACGATAAAATACAGTAGAAGCCATTTTGTAATGTACTCATTTTGGTATGGGTTTGGAGGGGAGGGGGTTCCCATCCTTTAAATTGCCTGATTTTGATGGTATTCTTCTTTCCTCCTATCGAGTCCTTTAGAGAGACAGCTTAGAACTAACAGAAAACTGAACAATGATGACGGGGATTACATGTGGAGATCTAGACCTGCATTGCTTCAGTATATAACAAGCTGCATAAATGGACACAATGTTTTTTGTTTTTTTTTTAATGCTAAAGCTCTGTAAGTCGCTCTAAATAAGAGTGCCTCCTGAATGCTAGTAATGTAAATGTGGAGACGTTAACAATGGCTGCAGAAGAACCATTGCCCTCTAGTGGATATTTAAACACACTGCAATCCATGGAGCGTTAGGGTTATGCCGACCGATATCAGCTTCAGAAGAGCATCCAGTTCTGCTTCAGTAGGTTAGGGTTAGGAATTAAGGAACAGCCTCTTCCAGTAAGCAAACCCTTACTTATCAAAAAAAGGTATGCAACATTAAATTTGAAGAGTGCCTCCCCAAAGTAACTCCCACAAATGGCTGACGTGCTCTTTTCTTCTTCCAGGTGACCGCTTTCGTAGCGATGGTGTGTTTCGCGACGGCAGCCGGCTCGTCTTACATCGCCGCCAGCTGCATGGAGCTCCTGATCACTGCCGCGCTGCTCGTCCTCTACGTCTTAAAACTCAACAAGAAATTCACCTTCTTCTTCTGGCCTCTCATCGTGAGACGTCTTCTTACTTCTAACGCGGCGTCGACCCGTGGAGTCGGGGCATTTTCTGAGGCGATTCGGTTTCAGGCAGTTTAAGGGAGGGAGCGGAGGACTGTAAAGCTGCAGTGTGTCTGTGTAATAAGGAGCCTGCTTGCCACCTTTGGAAAATGAAACACATAAAGCTTTTACATGGAACTGAGCATGTTGTGAAGGCTGGCCTGGCTTTACTTCCGTTCAGGTTTTCCTATAATTCAGTGTAGCTACACTGCTCGTGGGGAGAGTCACCCCAGAAATAATACTTTTTTTTGTTCTTCCCACAGGATGTTTTTAACTCAGTCTTTGCGGCCATCTTCATGTTCATCATCTGCGTAACCGCTGTCTCCCTTCACTCAGCCAAAGGAATTCTGGGAGGTGGGGTGAGTCCACATTAAAAACCAACTCAAAGTCGCTTCTACACTTGACACGTGTACCAGTCTGGACTGAATTGTGGTGACTCCAGCGAACTCCAGCAGGGTCAAAGGATGAGGTAGTGCTATTGTTGGTGAATGCGTGATCAGGCATTTTTGCTGCATTATATACCAGGGCACTGCTCCTAGACTCCCTCAGACCTGGCTTGCTGCCTAGACCAGAAAATTCCGGTCAGCGGTATAATTTTCACTGTCACACTTAAACCAGCACTAAACCAGACCAAAACCAGACCAGGCATTAAACCAGACCAAACTGTACCCCTTTTTGTCTACAAGTGTGAAAAGCACTTACCCTCTACTACCAGCTCTGAGATATATTTAATCTCCCATGGGGCTGTCTGACATTTTGTTTTTTGCTTTAAGAAGGATTTACCGCTTCACTCTTCTCCCCACCCCCCCCCCCCCCCCCCCCCCCCCCATTGGCAGATAGTGGGCTTGATGGCAACAGGCCTGTGGTGTGGAGACGCCTTCCTGCTCTTCAGAAGGATCACGTTCAACCAAGCAAGGACCACGCCGGTTCCAGGGAAATGAAGGCTTTGTGTTAACAGGGGCTCTCACCGCTGAGTGTATGGGCCGGCTGGTTGCTGTTAAGCGCCCAATACAATCACCGTGGAATACTGGTCTGTTCTGTTTTGGTCCGGAAATGGGAATTACAGTCCCTCCATAATGTTTGGAACAAAGAAATATATAGATTTTTTAATTATTTGGTGGTGTACACCACAATTTTAGATTTGTAATCAAATAAATCACATGTGAACTGCAGCTTCTCAGCTTCTTTATTAAAGGGTAGTCTTATACATTTTGGTTTCACCATGTAGAAATTTCACCCCACTCCCCACCATTTTCATGTTTGAGACATATTGTCCCAAGCCCTTTACATGCAATGACAGCTTGAAGTCTGTGACCCATAGACATTACCAGGTGCTGAGTATTTACTCTGGTGGTGCTCTGCCAGGCCTGTGCTGCAGCCATCTTCCACTCCTGCTTGTTTTGGAGGTTAGTTGCCTACATATAATGTAAATTTTTACATTACATTACATTTATTTGGCAGACGCTTTTATCCAAAGCGACGTACAAAAAGTGCATTTCATGGTCATAGACAACTGCTAAACACAGGTTCAGTAAGGTACAATACTTATTTTGTACAACTATTTCTAGCCAAGAACACAGTTTAGTTCACACAGTGAACACTATTCAGACCTAACCTCTGCAAAGCCAACTAGGCAGAAGAATAAGCTACAGTATTAGGACAAATACAAATTACCAAAAAGTGCTGGGATGGGGCAACATGTAACAAGTGTCATGAAAAAGGGGGGGGGGGGCGGGGGATTTAGAGTGAAATATACAGCGTGGTGGTGGTTAGTCTAGGTATAGTCTGAAGAGATGAGTCTTCAGGCCACGGCGGAAGATGGGTAGTGAGGGGGAGGTTCGGAGAGGGACGGGGAGTTCGTTCCACCACTGGGGAGCTAGGGCTAACTTTGAAAAACTCCTTTGTGGCTTTAGCAGTTTGTCTGGGTTCATTGTCTTACTGTAGGTTGAAACACCATCCAATGAGTTTGTGAATGTTTCTGATCTGTCAAACAGACATTTGGAGGTTTTTCTTCATTATGATGAGAATTCATTGGTCAGCAACTGTAGAGGTCTTCCTTGGCCTACCAGGTCCTTTGTGATTACACCAGTGTTCTTTCTTCCTTAGTGATGTTCCAGACAGTTTATTTTGGTAAGCTTAAGGTTTGACCTATGTCTGTGACTGTTTTTCCTTATTTCTCAGTCTCCAAACGGCTTCCTTGACTTTCACTGGCACAGCCCTGGTCCTCATGTTGACAAATGCCAACAACAGACTCCAAAGGCAACCAAAAGCCTAGAATTGAAAACTAGTGCAGTAATTTCTACGTGATGGAACTGCACAAATATACCCTTTAATAAAAGCTAAGAATATGCATTTTATCATGTGAAATGTTTGACTACAAATTATGGAGTACAGGGTCAAATATATATATATATATATATATATATAGGAAGTGTGTATATATATCATTGTCCTAAACATTACGGAGGACACTGTACACGTTTGAATGGAGTGCAGCTTTAAGGAGAGGAGAGAGCACGTGGGCAAAATATCAGCTTGAAGCTCTGAACATTGAAGATTTTTTCTGTTGAAAAATAGTGTGTGCCAATCCATTCGCTACAACTTTTTACAATAAATACGCTATTATGAGTCAAGTCATTATAACTAAGTCTTGTTGGTGGCTTTCTAAAGAAATACTGCTTAAGACACACGTTAATTACATCGAAATAGAATATTCGAACCATCCTTTCAACTTTTATAACGACTACCCTAGTAAATCTGTTATCGCTAAGCAGCAAAGCTTTGGGTTAAATCTGCGTTGGCTACACCCCTCTAGTGAGGTCAAACTCAAGGATTGTTGTATGAATTGTTACGTTTTACCAACACGTCCATAACTGGACAAAGTCAAAGCAAAAAGAGGCTGAACGTCATGCACGTACGTATAATTACACGCAAAGCCTTGAGGGTGTCTTTGGCTCCATCCTTGCAACTTAGATAACTGCCTCCAGATTTTCAGCGTGCAGATGCTGCAATTTTGTATTCGTTTCCGCAGTGTCATTATTTCCGTTTCCACTCGGAGAAACGCGCTCTGGCTTTGTATGGTGATATACTTATCCAGCTGCTGTCAACTTCTGGACTTTATAATCCGCTTTACCTACATTTCGCTTTCGCCATGGGGGACATTGAGTCTCCCGACTCGACTCCAACGCGCCAGGCTGGATTTTTCGCCCTTCTCCCAAGCAAAGATTTCGTCACTTCACGGAAAGGGCAACTTCTCATTGCTGAAGTGGTAATGCCGTTTACTCCTTCTTTACCGATTGTCCACTCAAGATATCGAACTATCGTCATGATCTCCATTGTTTCGCTTTTCCGGACGCAGCTGCTACATCAGCAAATGAAGCCGCCCGTTATCGTTTTAATAAATGCTGAATATATTTTGCGTATAGTTTGGGTTTGTTGAAGGAAAGTAAACCAAAGTTTTTTTTGTTTGTTTTTGTTAATGCAATGAGCCACGACAGAGGTGTATCAACTGTGTGGGGTTAAAAAAAAAACTTCGAATACCACTTCGTTGTATTGGATAGTTATTTTTAACATCAGTTTAGAATGGATGTGTACCTTATACCCATTTAGGTTGGATCCTGCATCTATCACAAAGTTTCCATTGCATATTGGGAGGGGCGTTCAATTCTCAGTAAAGATACTTGTTGTAACTGGACTGGACATAACAGAATAAGCCGGCGTTCTTTTGTTTTTTGTTAAATAGTTTTCCTATTCTTATTTTACGCATGAAGTGCAAAATATCACGACTAAAGGCCTTCTCCGGTTTATCCCAAACATATGGAAAAATATAATTTCCTATTTATTACCACTACTACTGCTACTACGGTTATTAGCTTATGGCTGATATCACTACAGCTACGAATAATCATAAAAAGACAGTATAATTATTATTATTTCTACTATGCATGCAACCGCTCTTATTTGGGGAGGCGTGTCTGTGATCACGGGCAAAATCTCAATTTTATGTCGTGAGTCATTGCTGAGGGACGTGTTTTCGGAATCACATGACTTGTGTATTGTAGCCACGCTTTTATGAAAAGTAGCATTTAATTCAGATATTTTATTCAGATTCGCACACACTTAGAATTTAACGAGGCCTACCGTTTTTCGACCGTAATCCGAAACATTTTTTTTTGCAAATAAT
The DNA here is from genome assembly GCA_039654925.1 of Anguilla pacifica. NCBI lineage: Eukaryota > Metazoa > Chordata > Actinopteri > Anguilliformes > Anguillidae > Anguilla > Anguilla pacifica. The sequence goes on from CM077288.1 coordinate 60,688,510, forward strand.
ATGGAATTACAATTTTGCTAAACTCTTATTTAAGTTTAAGATTTAAAATCCCCTTGAAACTGAGGAAGAGTATGGGGTCTCCTAAATCAGTCACTTTCTGTGGGCTATAGCTGTAGCTCCATTGCATATAGCTACTGGTGTTTGTTAGAGCCAATCACTTGATCAATGAAGGTTGATGAAAACGTGTTTAAGATCTACCATATTTTTTATTAATATATATATATATTTATATCATTTTTATTTTTAATTTTTACCTCAAATATATTTTAACACTGTGTGGATTTGGCTTGTTGCTTTACACCAGGGGGTTTCCAGTTTTATCTGAAAAGCCAGCGTGGGTGCAGGTTTTTATTTTAGCCAGACATTAAGAAACCTGATTCTACTTAACAAGGTCTTGATTGAAAACCATGATTACTTAATTAATTGATCAGTTATCATGGTGCTGGGCTAAAACAAAAAACTGCATCCACAGTGGCCTTTTTTTGGATAAGATTGGACACCCCTGCTTTACGCTCAAATTTTCACACAAATTTTATTTCACTGAGAAAATGAAGGCATGATCTGACAGATCAGAAGTCTTGGAATATACATGTTGTACATGTTTTGTTCAAGGGATGAATAGCCGTAGTCTCAGAAGTAGTACAAATAGACTCATACACAAATATATAGTCTTAAAAGTACAAATCTATCTTCAGTAGACACTACAAGTGTTTAATCAAGAACAATCAACAGCTTGATAGAATCCACAGGTTGGTGTTATGGTTGGAAGGAAAACCAGCACAGAAAGGTGGGAACCACAATAAATAAAATACCAACTGACTTTTCTGAAACTTCAGGCAGTTACATATGCACGTTGAATTATGAATGTAAGGTAAATAATCTTTATTTAATGATCGCAGTGTCCTTTAAGGCCAGAGGTCTTGCAAAGAGAATGAGCGGGTCCACCCCGATACATTTTCTGTGAACATACGGTTGACCATACCGCGTGGCGTTTCATATCAGTCATGAGATCTGCAGCTAATGTGTCCTCCTGATGTGGAAGTGCATTTGGCTGCGCCGCAAGTAATGCAGTGCGCATATGTGGCCGGACTCCGGAGGCCGTCTCGTGCAAGTTAACTGAGATACGGAGAATGCCGCGTCTCTCTCGCTGTTGTGTTCGGAATCGTTTGTATTTTAAGCTGGGTTTGCGAGCTCGCTTAAAATATAATGCTCGTCCTCGTGACCATAGACTTATGTGTTTTAAAAAACCGCACGGGCCGATGACGAGAAAAGCCTCTAACGAAAGCAGAAATGCACTGCTGTGGTTTGTGGGCCCTGCTGCCACCAGATCCATCTGGCGTTTAGGCGACTGACCTTTAACTCTAGGTTGTTGCTGAATCTCCAAGGCAACCAACACAGATTACATCAGCAATACAGCTTTAAATACGACGTATTTCAAGATGCCAGGGCAATGCGTCCCTTCAGAGTTTTCCTTTCCACTGTTGCTTTTTGATAGCAGTAAGGCGGTAACGGTAATTCTTGGTGCTATTAAAAAGAATGGAACATTATAGCCGTCACCTATGTACATTCCAAACATCCTCTGCAGACCAGCTATGCATTTTGAGCTCTCTGGCAGCCTCGTTTCTGTGTTTGAGTGTACTATATGCATAATACAGGTAATATTTATGGTCAGTGAATATTTAAATTCATAATTCGCTGATCAACAACAAGTGAGAGCCTGCGTGTCAGTGGTGTTATGTTATGTCACGTATGTTTCGGCTGTTCAGTGCGTGTGCAGTGTGGCCCATTCAGAAAGAAGTGTTACATTTTCAAGGGCAGAACGGCTGTAGGAGAAACATGGCTGCTCTCCGAAGTGTCCACTTCATTCATTGTTTTGTGCATTAGCATAAAACAACTTCATGAAGCTGCTGACACAGTTTGATAAAAAATCAGTTGAAATAAATATATTGCTCATATTTAAGTGACTTTGGAGTAAGGGGCCTGTTTTATTCAGTATTAAGTCTGCCCGTGCCGTAGAATAGACCTTTTAAAAGGAGGAAATAAAGGCATTTAAATAATCTCAGTAAGAAGAAGCGGAATTCTTTTTTTTAAATGCAGAACTAGCACAGGGGCGCAATGTGGAGAATGTCACAGTGCCATCTGCTCATTCACAGTTGCACAGTTTCCATCAGAGAAAAGGCTGACTGAAGCTTCCTGTGCCATTTTGCAAAAAGATCTGCAGTGAGAAGCGCTGTTGCTCAGGGCAGCCTGGTCTCTGCCCTTGGGCTGGCTCTTCCAGTGATCTGAGCATTGCATTACATTACATTACATTGCAATTATTTAGCAGACAATTTTATCCAAAAGTGACGTACAAAAGTGCATATCAAGGTAATTGGAACAATTACGAAAGACAGGTTCAATGAGGTACAATACTTTTTTTGTACAGTTATTCATAGCCAAGAACACAGTTCAGTTCACACAGTGAACGTTGTTCTGACCTAAACTATGCTAAGCTATGCCAAGTCAAACTGATCTGAGCAGCCCTGTGCTACACGGAGAACGGCTCGGTGAAAACCCCTTCCCTCCCCCACCTCCCCCTCTTCGCAGAAATTAGAGATAGAGCTTCGTTTCACTTCGCTATCAGCGGCGTCTCTTCTGGGGCCTCTCTCGCTGCGAGGCCACGTCTGCCAGGCGACCGAGGGGATGTGTGCCAGCATTGTTAGCCGTGACCTGGAAATGCATCTCAGATGCCGCGGGGGGCCCTCCTGGGCTTAATGCAGACAGACTGCTCGCTGATATCAAAGGGCCCGATCCTTCTTTGAACACAGCGCTGTGTTAATTACACACTAGGCTGCTTATTTTGTAGGCATGCGGACGGTTCTTTACAATCGTGGATTAAACGAACCGTGTATTTATAAGGCAGAATAATTGTCATTAATTATCATCATTAGTAACGTCTACCTGTCCTGTGCTCGCTGACTTTGCATGCCGTGGTCCCAGTAGTGCTGGCCTTTGGCAATGTTCTTTTGGGTTTTCTAGATGTTTGGCTGATTGAAACATTGTAATATGTAGTTTATTTCTCAGAGGTTTGCTCTCCTGCTGTTTTTTTTATATCAGATGGTGCCCCGTTGAGCGTCTGTACATTTTGTTTGCGCTTTTAAATATGCCTCAGTACAAAACAAAAAGCAACGTCCTCTGAACCCACTGCGTATAAGTGTGTGTTTGTGGGCTCCTAGCTTGCCAGCTGTTTTCCTTTACTGCTGAAGATGGGAAGGAATCCAACTTTGAGTGTGTGCAAGACAGATCTTAAAGAAATATTTCTGGCTTCAGATCAAAATGAACCATAAGGTGAAGTCTGAATGCATTCCCGTGTTTCAGCACTATGGATGTGCTTGCATTTCACTGGAGAAGGTTCCAGAACGAACCTTTTTTTTAAAACCAGAGGTATCCTTTTCTGGTCCTGGACAATCCATTTTCCTTTAGAGATGCCTCTCAACTAGCGGTCGGTTGACATCTGGAACAAGACGTGATCATGTGATCCAAGCTCTCGTTTCAACCGGTGGGTCAAGTGAAGTAACTTGTGGTCTTAGAAGTAGTGATGGGTCAACGAGGCTTCCAAAAACAGCAAAATGCAGGGCCTATATGCAGTAGCAGTGAGTCATGTTATTACAGTTATGTTTTTGTGGAGGAGAAGTCTTTATTTAAACAAGTCATTGATGACAGCTTATTGTTCCCCCTACCTCAAACCTCATTTTCTTCATCTGTCCTTGGAACAAAAATAATGTGTGGATCTCCTGAAGCTGAAGTAGATGAAACAAAGTTTAGATCGAGGCTGAAAAGTTAAGCTCTACAGCTGTATATTTCTGGCTTTATACCACACAGGGTGGCTTTGAAGTAGCATGTCAGGAATTGTACAAGCATTTATGTAAATACATTATTAACGCTGACAGTTGCTTCATTGGTCTCTGTGCACATGTGCTGTGCCTCCCAGGGTGCCTACATGCTGAAACATATTTTAAAACTCTCTGCAAACAGTTTTATTTTGAAGGGGGGCTTTGAATCAATCATCAGAGGGGGTTATCTGTATTTATGTGGCAATGTCAAAATCGCAAACATCTTTATCAGACGTTTTTGTTGTGGTTGCCAGCGAAAGAAATAAGGTATCATCAGAACTTCACACACAGCATATTGTATAGCAGTGGAAAGCATGCACCAACATGTTCTTCATAAGTGCATATGACTTTTCTATTACGCTTCATATTGTACCAATATTGTAACTAAGTATCTTTTAATAATTGAATTAATAGTCTTAAGTTATGAATTATGTAGCTGAGTATATGACTCCTATGTTTCTCATTGGTTTCTAGTGGCAGGAGTCCCAACACTAACCCATGCTTTACTGTACTGGAAGCGTTATACAGCAGGATGTTTCATTCAGCACGTTTCTGTTTATAGAGCGCTTTTAGATATTAAACACTGGCCCAGGTGTCCAAAGCTGCCTAAATCTACACAGCAGGCTGCCCTGCCTCCTTCACTCTGTCTCTATCTCTCTCTCATTCGCTCTCTCTGTTTCTCTCTCTCTCTCACTCTGTCACCTCTCTTTCGTTTTCTCTCTCAATTTCAATCTCTCACTCGATCTCACTGTTCTTTCCCCATTTCTCTCTCTCACTCACCTACACACTAACAGTGTCTCTCTCTATCTCTTTCTCTCTCTGTCTGACTCACTCACACTGTCTCTCTCTCTCTCTCTCTCTCTCCTTCTCTGTCCAGGTCCTGTCCTTTATCACCTTTGTGTGTTTCGTGGCGTCCACGGCGGCCGCCTTCATCACAGCCCCCCTCATCGAGTTCCTCTTGGCCTTCTTCCTCCTCTTCGCCTACTCCACCAAGATCAACGAGCGATTCAAGGGCTTCCACTGGCCCCTGATGGTGAGTCTCCATCCTGCCCACCAGGGGGGGCTCCTCCATGATCTGGTGACTTAAAGCAGTGTTTTCTCAACCCTGGTCCTGGGGACCCACTGGGTATGCTGGTTTTGGTTATAGCCCCATATCTTAATCAATTAAGGTTGTTGAAAATGTGTTCTCCCACAGTTGTGCGGCTAAACTTATTTTAAGACTGTTTGGCTTGTTTCCATTTGCTTTCAGTCAACTCCATTTATTTCACAGAAACGGTTTCAGGTTTCCACACGGAAATGCGAGGAAATGCGAGCCAACTGATTTCACTCTCCAGTTTGTAATTTAATCAATTAAAAATGTCACCTCTTTCAACTGACATTTGTGTCTAATTAACAACAGTTAGCAGCTCATTTCAGTGGAGAGCTTGTTAGTACGGTTGGAACAAGAACCAGCATATATTGCGTGTCTCCAGGACCAGGGATGAGAAACACTGACTTAGGAAATCTGTAAATCCGAGCTGCCCAATCCTGTTCCTGGAGATCTGCCACCCTGTAGGTTTTCATTTCAAAGCTAATATGGCACACCTGATTATACTAATTAGCAGCTCAACGAGGTCTCTAGCTGTTGAATGAGGTGCGTTTTGTTAGGGTTGGAGTGAAAACCTACAGGACAGCAGATCTCCTGGAGCAGGGGTTGGGCAGCCCTGCTGTAAACGATAAAACCTGGGTTTGTCATCCTTTCTTCTTTCCTTCTTAAAGGATTTTCTGCGCTGCGTCAGCGCTTCCATCATCTATTTCATCATCTCCATCATCGCCGTCTCCAAATACACAGACGGGGCGTCCAAAGCAGCTGGGGTGAGCCTGACTTTAATTACATTTTTCAGTTGCGCATTGCTGGCAATCAGAGGTGGGTAACCCGGCTTCAAAGAGTAAAAAGACTGACCATGTATTTGCTCCACCACCATGCACTAAACCAGTTGATTCTAATTAGCACGACTCTACAGCATGATAGTAGAACTAATTATTGTAATCAGCTGGTTTAGTGCATGTTGGTGGAGCAAATACATGGTCAGTCTTTTTACTCTTTGAAGCCGGGTTACCCACCTCTGCTGGCAATGACCTCGACTAGAGCCAAAGTGCTTCTGTTTAATTCCCTATGAAGGTGAGGTGTGCGATGCAGGCCAAAGTCATGCATAAAATGGAGTGGCCACTGTTGTTTTTTTTTTAGCATTTCTGCGATAGCCATTTGGGGGCGTTTGTGTGCCTACTTTCAGTTACATGTTAGCTATTACAAAACGTTTGTTTTGAATGAGCATTTTTTTGTGCCTTAAAGGGTCAGTGGTCTTTTTGCTGTACATGTGTGTTTGAGCAGTACTGCCTGTTCCGTTATTTATTTCCATTATTGCACATGCCTTTTCTTGAAAACGCTCATGGGTGTGTGTGCTGTTACTCCTAACATTGGCAGTGTGGGGGCATATTGTGTTACGGGGGGGTGCATGCTGGCGCCACATGGCATTAACCTGGCCCTGTCCCATTTTACATCTGCTTTCGGGGCAGTATTCATATCAAAGGCTCTCTCTCTCTCTCTCTCTCTGTCTCTCCCTCCCACTCTCTTTCTCTCTCTCTCTCTCTCTCTCTCTCTGTCTCTCCCTCTCTCCTTCCCTCCCGCTCTCTTTCTCCCTCTCTCTCTCTCTGCAGGTGTTTGGGTTCATTGCGACCATTGTTTTCGCTTTGGATTTTTACCTGATCTTTAACGACCTAGCGAATTTCCTCAAGCAAGGCGGGGAGTCCGCTGATGAGCCACCGGCAGGTAACACGCTCGTTTTTTCTCTCTCTTCTTTTCTCTCTCTCCACCTGACTATTTTTTCAGTGAAGAACTAGAATTGAGGGACTACGTTTGGTTGGACACTTGGACCAGTTAAGGACCATTTATCAGCTGTGTGTGTGTGTGTGTGTGTGTGTGTGAGACACTTCTAGTTATGAACTTTTACCCAAGTCCATTTTGAACTACCCACATTTTTTCAGAGTAAAAAGTTCATTGTAATTCTGAATTTGACGTGCATGTTAAGACATAAGTGTTAGATACGTTTTCAAAAAACTCTAGGGTTCCATTTAAATGCAGGAGCATAATGTTTCCTACATTTAACAGGCATTTCCACGTTCACTTTTCATCGTTCCTCCCCCACCCCTGCCACAGAGGAGGACAAACAAGGAATCAGGAAATTATCATTCTGTTTTCAGAAGCCCCCCCCCCCCGTTTGGGGCCGCTGAGTTCTCCACGCAGGCTAGCCTTAGCTCATCCCTCAGTGCTGGACTTTGTGAGTGAATACAGGGGGTTTCCCCTCATGGCTGCTAATCGTGGGCAGTGGCCATGGCTCTGGCCCACATGCTCCAGCTGTAAGGAGGAGGGGTCAGAGGTCAGCAGTGAGACAGTCCACATGGTGTGCGTGAGATGCACATCCACAAAGGACACATTGAGCACCACTGAATGGAGGCCTTCACAACCCATATGAAAGCTTAACGCTCCTCATTTTTTGTTGCCTAAAAATGTTTTATCTTCTCCAAAATGGGAGCGCCAATTTTGGAGAAGTTGTATTCGTAAACCCAGCTAATTTCTGCAGTGTTCTCCTGACTATCCAGGAGAGCGTAGACAAGTGCACGCTCTCCATCTAGACTTGCTGCCAGCCATAGCCCCATGTGACTGTGCAGTTCACCAGCTGTCAGCCTGACCTTCACATGTAGCTGAGCCACGCTATCTACACCAAAACCTATTCATTCTGTGGCAATGTGGGAAGTAAACCACAGTCAAAATGTAACTTACTAATACAATATAATACATTGCCTAGTTTACTTTGCATGCGATTGTGATTTGCGTAACAGAATGTCTAGAGTGACACACACCTTGCAACTGACATACTGAAGATGAAGTTCAATTTTTTAATATAGAATATGAATATCTAGTCTATGGGAATATGAACTGGATATTCACCTCATTAAAGGTGCAGCGGAAGGGATTCTGAAATCCCTGTTCCCCTTCTCCACTAGTCCTGCACTGCACAGAGACCCGTCAGCATGGTATTCATGTCTGTAAATTGACCGTAGCACTGAAGAATGTCCATGTGACATATCGTCGTCTGGTTTTTCCTGTATTCTGGGAATTTCCAGTGCATCCTGCTGTATGACAAGTTAACATCCTGCTTTTCAACCAATGGTAGGGAATAGAGGATCCGGACGTGGCCTTGAGCTAAGGCCAGTTTCTGTTTCCTCCTGAGTATGTCGATCCTGTCTTTGTGTTGCAGATAATGACTCCGATTCAGACTCCGACTGAAACTCGGTTCTCAAGAGGACCCCGTGACCGTCCACAACCGTGCCTGACAAGACGACATCATTCCAGAAGATGTGAGGTCATCCAGGAATCAGAATTTTATTGCAACTTGCAATTATTTAAAAAAAGGTTTGAGCGTTCTGATCCGGAGTCTTTGAGACTACGGCACAGGGTTTTGTATTTTAGCGTACCTGGAAAAAATGTGATGGGTGAAGCTTCCGGAAAGTCCATGTGTGAAACCCTCACATGTTGCCAAAGATTGTGTGATTTGGACGACTCATAAAGCTATGACTTTATACAAAGTGATTTATAAACCTGTGTTACTATCCTTATGGCTAGGGGCATTGAGTCCTTAAAAAATGAAATCCGACTTTTTGAAAACTCATTATATAGTGTTTTTTTTCTTCAGCAGTTCAGACAAATGGCTAACCTGACAAATCTGCATTTCTGTGCCTTGTTTACTATAAAGCATCATTTTGGAGCTGTTATTGACAGTTCTTTGCTGCATTTGTAAATCCATACAGTAGTTTAGATGATTTACACATATGCAAGCATGTATGCCCTTAAGTATTTGACTTGCTTTATGGCAAGTTTTGGAAGAGAGGATGAGTATACAAGTGACACTATGGTTTATTTCTTGCTTTTACATTGTTTTTTCCTAGGAGAAATAATTTTGCATTTTTCTTTTTTATAATGTATAACACATTTTGGAAAAATAGTACGAAAACAGGGGCACCAGACACCCCCAAGCCCAAATCCAAAATGTTAAAATGTGTTCTGCTTGATTCAGAACTGGCTTTGAATGCCAAAACTGAATGCTTTCTTAATTTTGACTTAAGTGTACTGAAATGTTTACGCTACAAAACCCATTGGCAGCTGGCTGGCTGGATACACCATCTGCCCAATGGCTAACGTGCTAACATAGATGGCTTGGCCTGGTTCTTAAAATCTGTGAGAGATATATTAGCATTTCACTGTAAATAGATTTACACTGCTACCCAGCTGACAATATCATTTTTTTATAATGTTGTGGCAGTGCTGTGACAAGCATTACCTGGGTGGTTAGCCTTCTAGCAAATCACTGCCCAAATATTTTTGCCCACTGAACTGCTATTAAGCTCAATTAATCTCAGGGTTCCAATATAGGAAGCCTTATCCTTCCATAATAACAGCGCTAAATAATTATGGCTTTGAAAAAGCTTTGTGTGCTCCCACTGATTGTACAATCATTTATTGTTATTTTACATTGAAATTGGAAAAAAAAAAACAACCAGATAAACATATTGCCACTTGTATTTATTGGCCACATTCATCGTTTGTTTTTCCTCTGTCAGATTTTCCCCCCGAGGAACAAAACCTGTGTTTACTGCACTTTCAGTGCGGCCATTTTGACTGCAGAAATTCAGATCACGTCGCGTTCTGGAGGCAAATCATCTGGCAGACTGCAAAGCCAACAACATACTGCTTGTCTGAAGTGTTCGTACATCATACGCAGACGTCAGGCCGAGTAAACATTTTCATCCATCCTCGTTTCCAGTCTGCCCTTCATCACAGCGAGAATAAATGAACCGTTTCGGGATAAACTCCGAGGATCTTTCAGACAGAAGGAATATTGCTGGCCAGTGGTGAGGGCAGAACAATTTATTCAAACACAATTTTTCTAGGAGTGTCACACACAGTTTAAAACAAATGGTTAGTGTTGGTAAATCTACGTAAAAGTCTATAAATACAAAAATACATATTGGAGAAACGGCTTCGTACGAGAAAAGAACTGTACCGTTTGTTATATGTTAAATTAAATGTTTGTGTTTTTTTTTTTTTAATTGCAAGAGAAACTGAATACTTAAACGATGAGCACAATCCACACTCATGTTGTCCACGTTTATCCTTTGTGGTGAATTCTACCAGACAATTTGATTTGTATTCTGAATACAGGCGATGGAATCTCTTCATGGTAAATGAGGCAGGTATCTGGTGAAGTTCTGAAGTTACATAAATACGGAAACATATATACACATTACAGAATATCAATGCCGTTGGCTGAATATTTTCACCTTGAATTGTCTGCTAGCAAGACACTGTCCCACGAGCCAGGACTACACGAAAGCGAGAGCTAGTATTATACGCAGGGACTGCTTGCCTGTTAGGCCTGCGGTCTTGCTGGTTATGAGAGTTTAGCCTCAACACAGTGAAAAAGGGATACAATACATTTACAATCATACTTTTAGGCTGTAGCACGATCCTTCATTGATTGAGTCTTTAGTATTGAGTATTTGTACACACTGACGTAGCGGTATTCAAAATGTCTCTGTTGATAAAATAATTTTGATAACTGATAACCCCAATCCAAACGACGCGCTACAGGTCTCATTACACTGAAAGGTATTACGCAAGTATTACTTTTTTTAAATCACTTTAAAAAAAGGCTTCTGTGTACAACATTCACAGATGAGCAGATTGTCAACATTAACACGCTAAGCACTTCAAATGAAACATTATATCCTCTCTGCTGCCGTTGCTCGTCTACTTCATTTGACATAAAGTTTCAGAATCAAAACAGAATCTTTGTTGCCCTGAAATTCTAGACTGCTTAAAACACGATTTTATGGTTTTCATGAGAAAACTGGTATTGCTCAAGCAATGATATTAACAGGGCAAGCCTTTAATTCATATATAGACTGACATTAGCTAACACTAAAACAAGCCATATGACAAACACTAAAAAAACAACAAACAAAAAAAACATACAACTCAAGACACTGTGTCAGACACAAGTGAGACATTTTGGTCTTAACCCCCAAAAAAACATAACATGATTTACGGTAACTTCCCTCAAGGTATTTATGGAATTACACCTGGTCCTTTATTTGTGTGGGGGAAAAAAAAGATATTGACACACAGCATAAATCTTTTTAAGTTTTGTCACACAGTTGTGTATTTATAAGAGGATTAGACGAGTGTGGCTCTGGACCACAGCGCCTGCTGGTCCTGTTGGGTCCAGTCAGGACACCACAGTCCTGTGTCCGGTAACCTAAGGCATAGCTGGTGAAGGGAGCATCTGACCTCCTTTGACAGTGCAAAGTCCATACGAGCAGCGAGCTTGGGCTGGCTGTCGGCCACACACAGGCAGCCATCGCTAACGCACTGCAGACAATGGACACGATTGGTCCTGAAAGGTCCACTGCACTCATGATAATCCACATGTGCACAAACAGTCTGGAGTCTTACACACAGCAGAAGGACAGATCCCTCAGTTCCACAGACTCAGTTACTCATACACAAGCAGACATGCACACACACACACAGACACACACACACACCCCCACTCTCTCTCATATAAACATACACTCACACACTCAATCTCTCTCTCATACACACCTCACACACAAACACTCAAAAGATATCATACATAAACGTGGACTTAAAATCCTTCAGAGACCTGTGCCTGACTGACTGAAGGACAGAGCCCTAATCAGTCAGGTGTACAAGGCCTCAGTTCTGACCCATCACACACGCCCATGCCCATAAAAGAGGCTAGAACTGCAACACAGGCCTCCTTCAGTTCCTTTAACTTCACTGCTCACCAATAAAAATCTAATTACCAACAAATTACATTGTGCCACCGGAAAGAATTTCTCTCCGCTTGACCGGCTTCATCAGCAAAGTCGAACAGCACAAATAAACTACATGCGCTGCATCCACACGCCAAAAGTGGAGGGGCCCCCATTACAAAACCCCTCTAACACACTACAACTGCAGACATTTCAAACACACCACCTCTGCCTTCCCCTATCCCACCTCGCTTCTTGATTTAATATTCGATTTACCGCTACACCTAAGTGCTATTTACAACCGAGCTATTCCTGGTTAACGGCCTTTCGACGCAGTCGGCATGCAACCGCTGTTTTCACAAGCGACAAGCCTTCGTTTCAGACATAACTCTTCCCGATGCTTCTGCGGGTTCATTTGATTTTTTTTCGTCCCAAATGCCTTTGCGCTGGAACGAGCCGAGCGGGGAGCGTTCGCGCTGTGTGCGAGTCCTGAGAGAGCCCCTAAACCACATTCACAGTGGCTTCGGCATTTTCCAAATTCCAAAGCGTACCGCATCATCATCATCACCCCCCAATCACACCCCCTTCACCCGCGCTCAACACGACACTGAATAAAACTACTACGATAATCGTTGTCACACTTTCAGCTGTTTTCTACTTTGAATGAGATGGCAGATGTCCTTCCGTTATCCGCAAATACATTAAAACCTTTACCGTAAAGATCGATTTTCCATTTACCTTCCATAAATAAGATATCGCGTGCTATTTTTAAAGGTCTGGCTGTACAGGATGTAGGCGGCATATAGTGCTCAAGCCAGGGGAAACAGGAACAGGAATTTGAACGCGCTGATTGTCACAGAGCACTGGTCACTCAAAGTTCATGTCACACACTCTTTTAAAAAAGGCTGAGCCTTCAGTTCAGTAACGGCTCAGACACGCTGACGCAGAGTCACATTCTGAGCAGTGCCGCATCTGAAGAACGGCCTCTCGGTGAGGCTGGAATGTCTTCACCCAGTTTTCAGATCAGAATTCCCTCTAACCAAACACAGCATAGAACACACAAGTCTGCTTCCCCGATTCACTCACTGCAGGGGACTTAAGACAAATAAAAAGTGTTTTAAAAAATTAAAAAATTTAAAAGACGTACAGATAAGGGTTGGAATCTTTACAGTGACTCGGTCGGAATCTTTAGGAAATATAGAGGTTAGGTCCCCCAGCAAAAGTGGTTTAAAAAATACAAGGCCCCGCCCTAATCCAGGTGAACTGATGAGACTGAACGCACAAGAGGACCACAACCAGGACCGGTCCACTGGACCTGGACCGAGTGGGATGACAGGGTCTCCGGGTAGAGGATGAGGCCTGTATAGGTGTCCTTCCACAACCCCGTCCACCCGCCCCCAAAAACCTGGGCCACCGAAGGGGAATGACAGGGAGGGAGGGGGGCGTGGCTCCGCCGTGGCCCCTCCCCCCTGCGGTCGTGGCGGGGCGGGGTCACTGCAGCTCGGGCTGGGCCTCCACCTCTCCGCGGGAGGCGGTGCGGGCGCGCGTGTACTCCCCGGTCTGGGTCGCCCCGGACCGCCCGTCACCCTGACGCCACTGCTGCACCGCCAGGAACGTGTTGAAGCCGTAGACGCACATCACCAGGAAGCCGAATATCTGCACAGGAAGTGACAAACAGGAAGCGCGCTCATGCTCTTATCCTTTACTCAGGTAACACTGGAAATAACACTATAACAGGAAATAAACTACATGTAGAATACAGGTCTGTGAGCACTAAGCCAAGGTAGGCCACGGCATATTTCAAGCCTAATCTCTGATGTGTTAAGGTTCACGGTTCACTCTATATTTGGCTTGTTTCTTGTGTTTTTTGACTTTATGCATTTCACCACTGTGGTTTTGTCAGGCACTCCGCATAAGAATTCCTGCCTAATACATTGGCACACGTGTTTACAAATTTAAACCTGAAACAAAAACCACCATGGCTGAAGGCCTGAAACTCTTTGTTTGTGTTGGAAGGAAATCCAAATAGCCAACTGTATCTTACTGTAAAACGAAAACTGACCCGCCCCAGGAATTCTGGAAAAACTAGGCCAAAGGAAAAAAAAAGTGGAAAAAAAGAGGGACAATAAAATATACAGCCCCCACTCGCCCCCCTACCAAGTCTGAGGCCCTGAACTGCAGAGGCTAACAAACCCCTCCCACAAATCCCAAGATGTTTAATTACAGCTTCCTGCTGGGAACATCTGCATCGCTCACAACTCAGCACAAACCCTGGCGCCACGCACCCCCCCCTCCACCCCACCATCCCATACACCACCCCCCACCCCCACCCCCCCCTCCACCCCACCATCCCATACACCACACCCCACCCCCACCCTGCTCCCGCCCGCCACCCCACCATCCCATACACCACACCCCACCCCCACCCTGCTCCCCCCCTCCACCCCACCATCCCATACACCACACCCCACCCCCACCCTGCTCCCCCCCTCCACCCCACCATCCCATACACCACACCCCACCCCCACCCTGCTCCCGCCCGCCACCCATAACCCACTTCTGCCGACTCAGCATAAAAACTGCAGGGGGAAATCAAACAAGCTCCGGATCCCCTCCGTGCCATAAGTACAGCGGCAGGGGAACGGCCAAAAAACGCTTTCATCACATTCAGAAAAAAAAGGCTGAAGACACGGAAACAGACAAAGAGTACAGATCCCCAATCTCACACAACACACCTATTATATCATCTACCAGGTGGCTGCATTCACAGTCTCACTATTTATGAAAATAAGGGATAATCAAACCTAAAGCAGGGTCATAAACCTGATTCAGAGTATGTGGAGAAAAAAACCTTCACGGTGACCACACCCAAACAGGGAGGAATAAAGGGAAAGCAAGAAAGAGAAAGACAGAGACAGAGAAGAGCTTGCAGGGCTGGGCTGGTGGGTCTCTGTAGTGACCAGTTCACACGGATGTCAGTAAAATGCAGCTTGGTATTCCCCCTCAGTTCACTTGCACTTTTAAGGCTCAAGCCTTCACTGCGCTGGAATGTTTCTCCAAGGATTTTGGATAATTTCCTGTCCAAACTGTTTGTTTGTGGAAAAAGTTCTCTCAGCATGGCGTCCACCAAAATGTAGGAGGGAAATCATTTGTATGTAATTTAGTGTGTCCCTCGACACAATTGTGTGCAGGCTGTACATCTTGAGGTCTGTAATGCACGTACATATCCACAAGGGGGCAGCAATGCCCTGGAGTGGATTTTATTTACGGGCAGACCCAACTCTTACTGATCAGGAACAACACTAGTTGAGAACATCAAGGAATCTTTTGATAATGCGTTACAACTACTGTCTACTAAGTATTACACAGTTTTCTGCTGATACTTTGTCATATCGTTGTATCATTATTATGAAAGTATTTTGTAATGAAACTACTGTATGTTACTGTAGCCTGGCTTGTCAGGCTGGCAACCTTACTCTGCTATAAGTCCGACCAATGATAACCAATGAGAAGCTGCGTCTTCTCATGAGTCATGACCTTGTGACAGAGGGGATCCGCCCAGAATCTGTGATTGCAACCAGTGACCTACAACGCAATGCTGGTTAAAATGTAGTAAAACCAATCAGGAAATCAGGAAACAAATTACAGTCTATATGCAGGCGCTCCAGAGAGAGTGATAAGGGAAGTGATGTCACAGAGCCAGACTGTAACCAGCCCTTTCACACATGGATGATTGTCACCGAGTTAAAATAAGAAAAACCCACAGTCCATCATTAACGGTGTCTTCCACACAGCTGCGACTCTCTCTCTCTCTGTCGCTATGCCCTGTTCTGTTTGCTTTTGTACTACTTTTCCTATTTATACCCGACTGTTTTTATTGCTTGTTTAATTTTTTCTGTTTTTAGGTATTGCACTATGGCCCCGGGGGCACTATATTTCGTTCTACTCTTTGCATAACCTGTAAGGAGAAGGAATGACAATAAACTATCCATCTATCTACTAGAGGAACAATAATATTAGCATTAAAAAGTTTCAAACAGGAAGTAGGTTTATCTGCTTGTGTCACATGAGTAGACGCGTGTTAACTTTGGTTTGGGGGAAAGAGCTGTGACCAAGAGACTAAATAATCTCAAAATCTCCTAACAGAGCCCCACCTCAGGAAAATGGTTCACATGTGCGAACACATTTATGCAACACCCAACATTACACATGCAGCAGTCCAGTGGCTATTTAACATGCTAGAATAATGCCAAAACCATGATTCTGCTATTAGAATACATATAAATTACTAAATCCATCTAATAACTACAATCATCATTCAATTCCTCAAACTTAATATTTCATTTATAAAATATTGTTTAAAGAGGAAAATATGAATCTTATGAATGTTAATTTTGTGAGATGACCGGTACTACATTTGGACAAACGGGCGGTGCTGAGAGAGCCCAGGGTCCGGGAGGTTATGGGGTCACAGCCCGGGCTGCGTGAAACGCTGAGGAGGGAACACTCACCACGGCAGCAATCTCGGCCCCAGAGTTGTGGTTCAGTGCAGCGAGGACGATGGAGGACAGGAAGAAGAAGAAAGTGCAGGCGCCCGTGTTCACCAGGTCCTGCAGAGACAGAGAGGGGACACACAGACACACACACGCACGCACACACACACACACACACACAGACACAGACACAGACACACACACACAAACAAAAACACAGACACACACACACAAACACAAACACAGACACACACACACAAACACACACAAACACAGACACAGACACACACACACAGACACAGACACAGACACACACAAACACAGACAGACACACACACACACACACACACACACACACAGGCAGGTTAGAAGGGTTAGCGATGTCTGAACTGCTCCACTGTGGATCTCCTTCACAAACACCCCGCTGGTCTGTCCTACAGTAAAAACACAGTCATAATAATAAAAGTATATCGCTTATTAACACATCCACAGGGTCATGGCCTGGGCTCCTTGACGGAGTGCCTTCCACCCGAGACGTTTGCTCTCACAGGGAGCATTTCAGTGAGCTCAGCTGAGACTGAGGTAGTGAAGGGGGCGAAGGCTGGAAGGCAGAATGGGAATGCATTCCCACAACAGAACACTGCAGCACTGCGGGACATGAACGAGGCTTTCTGGGGTGGGGAAGAACGCCGCGTGACCATAACACTGTCCGGGGTCCAACAGGGGACAGGGGACAGGGGGCAGGGGACAGGGGACAGAGGAGAGGCCAAGGTACACAAAAGTGTACTTTAAGTAGAGAGACAGAGAGAGAGAGACAGAGAGGAGGGGAGACAGAGAGAGAGAAAGAGGTATAGAGAGAGAACAAGAAAGAGAAAATGATAGAGGGAGAGACAGAGGGGGGAGATAGGGAGAGAGAGAGAGAAGGGGGAGACAGAGAGAGAGAAAGAGGGATAGAGATAGAACGAAAATGAGAGAGGGAGAGAGAGATGGTCTGGAATAGAGAAGAGATGAGACTAAATATCACAGAAGCAGGTAACAGTGCTGGTGAGGGTAGGAGGGAGTTTTTCGTTTTTGGGAGGGGTAGGAGTCCAATACGACAGCAAGGGGTCAGAAAACCAGGGTCCAGTGTGAAGATTACTGGAGGTCACTGAAAGGCAGGATGTAGTTATCATTAAGCAGCAGACAGGGGGCAGTCAAGAGCACAGTCTGGTCTCCTGCATTCAACACTAATATCTGAAAGATAATGAAAATACAAACATAAAAATATAAGAAAATAAGCACGAGCTTTGCCAAAATCATTTTCCTTCTCCGTCAGCACGATGTGTACCTAAAATTTAATTATGTCTGGATTTTAAACCGCAGGGGAGGGAATTCATGAAAGGGGGGGGGGAGAGGGGGGGGACATGAGCCAGCTCCACATTTTTCAGACCAACCCCCCCCCCCCAAACACCACCGCCTTCATCTCCCTGTAAACGAACCGCTCCACCTTATGATCACTCACACGCAGCACAGAGCCTTCCTTTGGGAAAAGAGTCACACTCAGCTCTGCACCTCTGGCTTTCAAACACGTTCAGCCCTGAACTGCTGAAACCGCAACGGCAGACCTGGGTCAAACACGTACATATTTGTTTTGGATTCAAATACTTTTCTGCGCTCTGTTGATCTTGCCTGGTGTAACTGAGCCTGCCAATATGACCAGAAGGTGGGGTTTGCACTTTTTTGAGAGTATTTCATTGGTTCCAATGCACCAGACAAGATCGGCAAGGCGTAGAAAAGTATTTGAATCCAAAGCAAATACGCATTTTGACCCAGGTCTGCACTGCAGCTGTGTCAGAAACAGCACAGCACGCAGTGTCGTGTAAAACAGCGGCATGACACATCCGTCTGGTCTGCATGCAGGGAAATGAGCCCTAGCGGCGGGCCGTACCGCAGAGACGGCAGTGAGCGCACGGTCGCAGGCAGGCCCGACGCTGGCCCGACGCTGTGAGTGTGCGGTTACAGGCTGGCCCGACGCTGTGAGTGTGCGGTTACAGGCTGGCCCGACGCTGTGAGTGTGCGGTTACAGGCTGGCCCGACACTGGCCCGACGCTGTGAGTGTGCGGTTACAGGCTGGCCCGACGCTGGCCCGACGCTGTGAGTGTGCGGTTACAGGCTGGCCCGACGCTGGCCCGACGCTGGCCCGACGCTGTGAGTGTGCGGTTACAGGCTGGCCCGACGCTGGCCCGACGCTGTGAGTGTGCGGTTACAGGCTGGCCCGACGCTGGCCCGACGCTGTGAGTGTGCGGTTACAGGATGGCCCGACGCTGGCCCGATACTGTGAGTGTGCGGTTACAGGCTGGCCCGACGCTGGGCCGACGCTGTGAGTGTGCGGTTACAGGCTGGCCCGACGCTGTGAGTGTGCGGTTACAGGCTGGCCCGACGCTGGGCCGACGCTGTGAGTGTGCGGTTACAGGTTGGCCCGACGCTGGGCCGACGCTGTGAGTGTGCGGTTACAGGCTGGGCCGACGCTGGGCCGGCAGGAGAATAAGCGGCCACGTGTGACTCGGGAACGAGCAGCATGTGATCGTCTCACATGACCACCCTGCAGCTGCGCCTCTGAGCATGCTCTCATACACACACACTCACGTGTACACACTCACACACACACACAGACACAGACAGAGACAGAGACACACACAACACTCACACACACTCACGTGTATACACTCACACACACACACACACACACACACAGACAGAGACGCACACCCACTCACACACACACACACACACACTCTCACACAGACACACAGAGAGAGACACAGACAGAGACGCACATCCACTCATACACACACACTCACACACACACACACACACACACTCACAGACTGAGACTGAGACTGAGACAGACGCACACCCACTCAAACACACATGCACGCACACACGCACATAGACACAGAGACAGACACAGACAGACGCACACCCACTCACACACACACACACACACAGACAGACACAAACACACAGACAGAGACAGACAGAGATAGAGACGCACACCCACTCACACACACACACACATGCATGCACTCATGCATGCACTCGCACATACGCATTACAAACGAACACACACACACCGACGCGCATACAAACGCAGGACCCAGCAGCCGGTTCCTCCCAGTCAGAACTACACAAGGAGCTGCCATCCATTACAGAATGTAGTGTCTTCTCTGAAAAACGTCATTTGAGCAGAGCCAGCACAGACCGGCGTTAGGTAAGGGCCTGCCTCAAGCAGGGAGCTCAGGACATGAAGGAAAAGCACAGGCTAGAAAGGCCGAAAGCCCAACTTTAAGCGACAGCGTAATGACATGCCTGCCCGTCTGCTTCTATCTCTGCTCTCACACGCCTTCTGGCAACAGGAAGCTTACAGCTCGCAGCAAAAAAGAAAAAAAAAAAAACACACTCAAATTCACTGAATATTCACTGAAAAACATCTGCTTAGCTGAGGCGGCTGATTCTGGTAATTTTCATCCAAACAAAACGCACGAAAAAGCAAAGCATGAATACTTAATGTCTCTTTTCCCTCCGGGTGGCAGACACCGGGTTAGAAACAGGCAGTGAAAAGCCTTCCCCCTCAAATCCCCTTTGATCACGCCTTTAGGAATATGAAAAAGCAGAGCGCAGAGACCGTGTGCTGTTTAAGACCATTTAATTAGCACAAATAGCGCTAATTGCTCCCTGGATCACACACAGACGGGTGGGGGGGGGGGTTTGGGGGGGGGGGGGGGGCGAAGGAGACAGATCTCGCCACGCCGCGTAGCGGAGTCGGCCGCGATTTCCTCAAGATCACGCCGCGAGGGAGGCGGGAACTCCGTACCGGCGCTCCGCGCCGCCCGCTACATCGGGCCTGGGGGGCGGGGCCGACGCGCGGGAAACCCTCCGCCCCTCTGCCCGTCTTCGGGCACTCGCGGCTGAGCTAGGACTCGGATGGGCCACTCACAGAAGCGTCTGAATTCAAAGCCGCTCACATGGGCAAACTGCACCCCTGCAAGATAATCGCAAGAACTGGACACAACCGAACAGGGGGATATTTCACGAAGTACGATTACAGAGTTCCCTGCATAACTGCGCTGACTAAAACCCAGAACAGCTCTTTTTACTTCAGTCCATGTTCCAGATTTGGGACGGTTCTGGGTTTTTACTCAGTGCAGTTATCCAGCTCACTCAGTAATCCAGCTTTGTGAAACACAGCCCAGGGCAGATAGTGACATCTATTTAACTCTGAGTGCAAACCCTTTATTTCTCAATCATTTGTAATTGAACATAGTGCTGCACAACATCGCCTCCTCTGGACGCTGGTGAATATGCAGTCTGCCTGCACCAGCTGCAGAAGAGGTGCTTCCCTCCAGTGGACAGCAGAGGGAAAAGAAGCAGAGACCGGCTGCACACACAGGCTTGTGTGCCCCCACCCTGAACCTACAGAGGAAGCTTCAGCACTGCCACGGCCCAGCAAGCACTGGGGCACTTCAAACTCTGAGAAAAGTAAAAATAGCAGACAAAAAAATGTGCTTACACTGCAGATTCACAAACGCTTCCTCATGTTTAGGTCTTTGGGTATAATTGTGGTTTTTTAACTCCTCCGTAACTCTGGTTGCTGACTGTAGTGTGGGACCCAGTTCCTTCTCTCTGTACCCCGGAGTGGCTGTCCCCCACACTGCCCGATCGCTCACGGGGGTACTGTCTGAATCACAAACTCCTCAGGGTGAGAATATGACCTTCCCGCCCCAAAAGGCCCCACAGGCACAAGTGCCCTTGCATTCCAAGGGGAGGCGCATTTTTACCCTTCCCGGCACATGATTGGCCGAACCTCAAGAACACGGCCAGGGACTCAGTCTATTCTAGGCATCTTTTCAAGGCCTTGTGATTCTGTCCGTGCAGGCCATACTATTTCTGCTCACATCCTCTCGCAACGCTTCACTGGCTCCTCATCCGAGCGAATAAACAGCTCCCGGTGTGCCGCCTGCCAATTCCCCTTCAGCCTCAGACCTGCGGGTCCAATTAATGGGCCTCCCGCATTAGAAACGCAATGTATTTACCGCAGAGAGGCTCATGGGAGAATCGGAGCGAGCACAATTCCGCCATTCATCGGTGTCTGGTCGCGGTACACTGGGACACAAGGGGAAGGGAGGGGGGGGGTTATTCCTGTGTGTGTTCTGCTGTGGCCAGACATCGGGGGCAGTAATTTGTGGGGGTGCGTTTGTTCAGAGACACAATGAGGCTGGCTGGAAGACCAGCGCAGTGTCACGCACAAGAGGAGCAGCTGCCAGCACTGGCAGGGAAACTCACAACAAGTCCACCCCCAATCCAGTCAATCCAGCACCTCCCACCCTCCAGCACCATCCACTCCTGACACGGACCCAACCTCTAAGCCCCTCCCACCCACCACCAGCACCCAATCCCGACCCAGACCCAATCTCTAAGCCACTACCACCCACTCCCAACACAGACCAGACTTCTAAGCCCCTCCCACTAACCAGCACCATCCACTCCCGACAGGGAACCAACCTCCAAGCCCCTCCCACCAACTACCAGCACCAGACCAAACACAGACCCAACCTCTAAGCCCCTCCCACTAACCAGCACCATCTACTCCCGACAGGGAACCAACCTCTAAGCCCCTCCCACTCTCCAGCTCCACCCACTCCAGACCCAGACCCAACCTCTAAGCCACTACCACCCACCACCAGCACCCACTCCCAACACAGACCACCAAGCCCCTCCCCCACCAGAGGCCGTTAGACAGGAAGTGCCTCCACTTCTTCTGCCCTCATTCTCCTCCACAATATTCATCTCACCCATCATCCTCATCGTCAGTTCTATCCTCCACAGTGCTACTACTATATATAAATGCAGAAATACCAAATGAATCAAGTAGCCAAATACAATCAAACCGTAATTAATGAACATGTTAATGAATCTGGGCACAAACACCATAATTGTTCAGCCACTCCTCACCGTTGGTTAAACTGCTAGCCGTTAGTTTGCCCCACACTCGAAATGAAGCACCCTTATTTTCAAGTCAAATCCATTAAAATATCAATTTGCACTTAACTGGTGTTACTCTAGCTCCTTTGGAAGAAATTATGCAAACTGGGAAATTAATATATGATCACTTCTGAATTGCTCATTTCCGTTTTTTTCGAAAGGCCGAGTTCCTTGGGAGAGCAGAAATTCGGTTTCCAAAAGACGTTTCCTCATCTCTCTCTGCGATCGCGCAGATAGAGCAGGAGCCAAAAACATCAACAGCAAACCACACAATCTTTCCAGACTGGAAGCCACGGTCCACAGAGAATGCGCTGGAGCTCGGAACCTGCCGGATAGCGAGGCTCACGGCCTTCGCTTTCTCAACCCGTTCTCTTAAGACCGCCGTTCTGGTTCCCTACCAAGTGTCAACAAAAGTTACATCAAACGCCTCGTTTCCACGGACGCCATCGCGCCTGGCGCGCGATTGCGGGAAACCTCGCGGGGATCACGGGACGGCTCGCCGCTCGCGCCAGGAGCGATCCCGGAGCGCCGGGGGCGGCCCCTCGCCTTACGCCTCAGCCGCGGCGTCACGTTTAAAAAAAATAAAAAATAAAAACCCCTGACCGCAGTCGCCGGGAACGAGGAACCGGGAGAGAGCCGCAGAGCCGTCCGGAGCGCACGCATAAACGCAATCCGAGAAGCTCTCAGCGGTCCTCCAGCCACACCGCTCCAATCCAGAGCAAATGAAAACCTACACTTATCTCTGCATACAGCGCTGGCACAGGCAGCTCAGCCAGGCAACAGCCACTCACTGACAGCGACTGAGGGAGGGACGGAGAGAAGCACAGCGATCGCTCTTTCCATTTCCCTCCACACGGCAGATATAGTGAAGAATAAATACACAAACAGTGAGTATGTATGAAATACACTGTCAGGAGGGTCCATTTTTGTTGTCAAAGGTACAGTTCCTGTAAATTTTTGCTCACTGGATCATATTTGTGACCTTAGAATACTAATCTAAAAGGGTAAAGGGTACAATGGGAATAACTTTGAGGGCACTGCCCCAGTGACAAGCCACAGTACCCCTATTGGTAAAAACATTTTTTTCTGACTCCTTTTTTGGCTGTTGCTTGTTGTGCGGACCGTCCACACAAATTTAAACCACACCCTCGACTTTCCCATGTATAACTTTTTCTCAGACACAAATACCTTCTCCCTGATGTAGTTCCTTTAAGACTGGAGATATACTAGAACCAGCTGGTGGCGGTGCAGACTGGAATAAACAGGAGAACTCTGGCTGACGGGGTCAAAATAATTAACTTGGTCTGGGCAAAACATCCAGGTTCCAGCAAGGAAAAAGTAAGAGGATTTTGGCCCCGTGAGAAGAATTCAAGAGCTTGGCTGGGTGAGGACAAGGTGGAGGACTTTGGCACAGTGTGGAGAGCACTGCGGGCTAGGTCACTACCCGGATACGACCGGGAGGCTGCAGCAGTGGGAAGCAGCAGGCCTCGAGCCCACCAGGGGTTAGTGTGGATTTAAGCCCGCAAGGTTTTCTTGGGCTAGCGGCGGGAACAGAGGCGCGATGAAAGCTAGGAGGCTAGCAGGCGCCTGGCGCTAATGAAGCGGTAACCTGAGGAATCCTGACCAGCTTAATTCTGCCCCACCCCTGGGGGGGGGGGGGCAAAGCCAGCAGAGTCCCGCCGCTGTGAACTCCCGTTCAAAGCCCACTGCTGACGCAGTTCTGGCCTCAGCGTCCAGGCCGAAGGGCCCGGCGTGCACTGAGAGTCTGAGACACTCAGGAACCAGGAAAAATGCAGCTTCAAAAAAAAAAAGAAAGAGGCCGCAGGTTTATTAGGTTTGCGAGTGTAATATTTATAGAAACCTGCTCGCCTTCAATCTTACTGCCGCCAAACGAACGCCCTGAGGGGAGAACCGTGCGGCGTTCCTTATGTCACAGGGCAGGTTCTGCTGCTGGAAATTTACGTGCTGCTTGAGAGTGAGAGAGAATAAAAGACTGCCTGCAGAACGAGAGACGTAATCCACACATTGCAGGCCTCCAGCGTAACGACTGCGCAGCTCAGCCAGCGGACTGCAGGGGACACAGATGCAAAGGCTGGGAGGCTAACGGACACGTAGCAGCCTGCTAGCAACCGGCCGCTAGCACAGCCTGCTAACGGCAAATGAAAAGACCGCACCTAAAACCTAAGTCGCTCCCTGATTAAATAAATTATGTATCTGTTCGCAGGTTCATACACATTACAGAGAGACTGTTGATTGGCAACCTGTCTTTGATGACCTCCCCCCCCCCCCTTCACTGTCCACAGTTGCACTTGCCCGGGTTGCCAAAGTTAGCAACTCTGACCAGATGTTGACACAGAGGGACAGCTGGCACCGCCAGCGCTCCACATGCCAGATCAGTAGGACCAAAGTGCGCCGGCCCGGGGGGGAGGGGGGCGGAGCCACGTAACCCAGGCGACCAGCGCTACTCACCGTGAGGCTCCAGTTGACGTGGGGCACCTTGGCGTGGAGGCGGAGGCTGAAGACGACGAGCAGGACGCCGGTGACGACCGAGGCGCTGCAGCTGACGAACTCGAAGAAGTAGACGCCGCCGCAGGGCAGGCAGAGCATGATGGTCTCTATGCAGATGAAGGCGATGAGGGACAGGGCCTGCAGGGGGGGAGGGGAGGAGCCTGGGTGAGGTCACGCGGAGGTCAGAGCGGAAGTCACACAGGAGGTCGAGTTCTCACCAGAGGGAGACTTTCTTTTTTAACTCTTTTTCTTTTAACGTAAATTCTAATCTGTGTGTTCCCGCCGATGGCTTAACATTTGCAAGGGGTCAGAAGTCCTCGGTTTGGCCCGGCTTCATCAGTAAGGCAAATTGAAATGAAGAAGCCAGAAGAACTTGAAGACCCTCCCATATCACTCAAGCCAGCATTGTGCAGCTGAAATTGGGCATGTCGCAGGCAACACGTCCAACACGCTAACTCATCTGAGACGGTATCACGCAAACTTGCCTATTACAGGAGCGGGGGAAAAGCGCACTGCAGTGCAAACCCTTCCCCTACGGCATTCAAACAGCCTCCCGCTGCAGAGTTAGACCAGGCCACAGCAATAACCAGGACCACTGCAGGTTCCAATTACAAAGAATCTGTGACCGTACTCAGCTGTAAGAGAACTTCGATTTTAAGCATATGCAAAACCACACAAGCTTTGAAGGTCCAGGAAACTGGATTAAAACCGTGGTTATATTCCCCAGAAGAGACAATGGATTGTCTTCTTAATATTTCTTTAAGGTTTTTAACCCAGTTATACCCAATAAATGGTAATAAACAGTATTAGATTATTGTGACCTGTTCAGCAGACAAGGACAGGGTGGGCGTGTATCCTGCGCTCATTAACATTCATAACCGTACGACATGTCATATGTAAAGCATTTCTCGCAGTTAGACTGGAGCCGGTTAGAGCAGCTTGTCCCCTGCAGTCACATTACGCTACCAGCCAAAACGAAAGAAAGCAACATTAACTGCACAATGGAAAAGCCTAGTTAAACCTGAAGATCAATCCATGTGTAATAACGTTCTGAGCTACCGGACACTAACATTAGACTCTACAGTAGTCTGAAACTCTGGAAATTAGACCCGAATAAAGAAAGGCCTTGATTCAACATGTCTGAGCTTGAAAGCTTTTTAACTGTCGCTAGCCAACAGTAGTAGGCCTGCTTACCACCACACTTCTGTTCTGCGACAAATTCTCAAAATGGGCACAGCAGATACTAACTGTAAGGGCTGTTGCAATATTGCAGAGACTGCGGGCTCCAGAAATAAAATCCATTTCTTGCCCGTCTCTTCATTTTTGGGAAAAGAAAAAGGCTTTCTCTCCATCCAGCGAAGGGGCAATTGCTTTGGCATTTTCAACTCAGCTTTCTGTGCTCACAGAAAACAGTGGCAAGAGTATCATTTTCATTTTACGTGTAGGGAGGGCTTAGCATTCTTGTTAGGTAACTTATACCCAGTTAACCCTGCCCAATGAAACGCTGGCATTTAGCCAAGGGGGAAAGCGAGCCAATTTCAGCACAGGCTTTTAGATGTTTTTTTTTTTCCCCAAGAATCATTTTGTTTTGGTTTGTCAGCAGTTTGTGAATGCAAAAGCAAAGAATTAGCAGATTTCAGTTTCCTGGACCTTTAAAAAAAAGTACAGTAGACAAGCAATAGACAAACTGCATTTTAAGGAAGGACCGTATGCAATTGACAATTAGCCTTATTTTGTTCAGCAAATTATTAAGAAATTATTAGCCAACTATACTAATGAAACTAACTAATGACTAACTAACTAATGAAAAGCAATTTAAAATTTTATATATGCGCCAAACAGTGAAGTCAAAACTGAGATGTCTACCGAACCAAGATTTTAGTGTGCCCTTGCACCCCTAAACAGTCACACTTCCTAAATACACATATAGTCGTTCCAAACCAATTCAATCAAGCCGATTCCCCAACTCCCTCAGATACAACACATTAAAACTGACATTGCTCTAACTTAACCCTCGACCGACGACATGCCACAATAAGAGGTTCCAGCATTTTCTTTCCTTCAGAGAGTCAAACAGGAGGCCTTGCCTGACTGAGCTAAGCTAAGCTAAGCTAAGCTAAGCGCAGGGAGGGTTTTCTGCTCCAGCTCCCTCTCTCCCTTCAGAACACCCTTTCCCTGGTCACAGGCAGCTGTGGAATTTTTTTACTTTTTTATTTTTTCATCCGCAGGTGAATTTTTTTCTTCAAGAATCTGAGAAGGTCAGGCAACGGAAGCGTTTTTTCTTTTCTGGTTGAGTTCTCGTGGACTGACCCTAAACACAGCCCCCCCCCCCGCCCCCCCCCTTCATCAACATACCAAACGCAGCCAGCCCCCAGACACGCTGAAGGCCGCCGATTTAAAAGGCAAAGCATTATATACACGCCACAGTTATCCTGAACCAAGCAGCACTGGTCAAACCAGAAAATGCTTCACAACCAAAACCAGCAGCAGCGAGATTCACGATGAAACACACCAAACAGTCTGGCTCCAGCTAGCATACGGATCAGAGAAATGGTACACCAAGCACCAGAGCCAGACTTAAGCACCCCTCCAAAACAGGAAAGATACCCCCCCGATCCACATACACTACCACCTCTCCGATAATCACACCTAGAAATCACCCCACGCTGGAGTGCAATGAAGGTCACCTTCAGAGAAAGTCTCTGAAAGCATGACCGTCTTTACAGCGACTCAAACACAAATACGGCTAAACTACAGCCTGTCAGAACCAGCCAGAGACACAGGCCTCGCCCAGCTGGGGGGGGGTTCACCAATCCTGGGCTCCCAGACTCCTTTCTGGAGCACGGGACGTTATGTTTTCCGCGGTCAGCGTGCTATTTAGAGGTCGCGCTGCCCTGGCCCCCTCCCCCCCCAGAACGTGGAGCTGGCCCGGGTCGGGGCCCGGAGGGAACACCGCAGAGATGAATCCCAGACCTGCCGCCGTCAGGCCCGGCGCACCAGACGGGACGGCCCCAGCTGACAGACCTAAACAAAGAGGCCCCGTCGCAGCTGGGCCGCCTTATTGAATCCACAAGCTCCCTGACACTTACTCAGTGTAAAACATCCTGCTAAACGGGACGGTCCCCGCCAGCTCTCCCGCACAAACCGAAACCATCCGGATAATGTCAGCGTCTGCTGGGGCCGGTCCCAAGTCGGCCCACCTCAGCAACCGGGCCAGGGATGGGGCGGGGTGGGGTGGGGGGGGGGGGGGGGGGGGGAGTGTGTGGGGCAGCAAGCGTCGCCGAGACGGACAAGAAACCCAAAGACATATGGGATATCTTTCCAGCTTCTCCCTCTCACCCCACCCCCCCCCCTCACCCCCCACCCTACTTTTCTCCGAGGTTTTGAGATATGTGTACCAGATGCTTCCTTTCACATGTCAGATACGGGCCCGTGTCTCGGCAACAGGCAGCTGCACATTTACAGGCCTGGATGACAGAGAGAGAGAGAGAGAGAGAGTCAGACGAGCGCAGTCACATCATGGGTTGCCTGTTCCTCTGATCCCCCTTGCTCAGCTGAGGTGAAGAACCACATTTTACACGCCGTCATTTCACCATGACCAGTGCCACCTCCCCCCCCCCGTTCGCTTTACACAACAGGAGAACCCGAAAGCCATTGAACGTGGAGCCAAGGATACGTGCGGTTCATGCGGACGCGTCCTGTGATGCCGCCCCGCTGACAGAACTGTAAGCCCATTGTGCTCGCTGTCAGAGGTGAGCGCTCAGGTCCTTTGCCTTGCTAATTCGACAGGCAGCCGTTTGTTGCCAAGCAGGAAGGCCGGACGGCGACGGCCGACTCCCATGGCAACGCCACCTTGATGTGCAAATGAGCTCCCCTTTCCCGAACAGAGATGTTATCTTTTGACAGACTGCCGCTGCATATGCCATTAGCTGTAACAGGCCGGGGGACGAGCATGATCATGATGAATCCGACAAATGCGCTTCAGAGAACAGATATGAGCTTGGAAACGATCCCAACCGATTCATAACCATAATTGTGAATGTTTAAAAGACGCACGAAGCAGAAATGGCTCACGTTTCTGATGGCTTCCTGCCCCCACAGGCTTTTCATTTTCATAATGGGAGTTTAAAGGAGGAGTAATAAAAAGGGAAGAGAAGCAAATTCCTCTAATCTCTCGGGGCTGGGAGCACGCTGAGGAGGGAGAGCGGGAGCCTCCGTCTGCTCCACACGAGGAGGAAGAGGAGGAGCAGAAAAGGCCACAGCACATTCGGCTGGAGTACATGAAACATGCAACCACTGTGTCTGTGTGTGTGTGTGTGGGTGCATGTGTGCGTTTACGTGTGTGTGTGTGTGTGTGTGTGTGTGTGTGTGTGAGAGAGAGAGAGAGAGAGAGAGAGAGAGTGTGTATTTGTATATGTGTGTGAGATAGAGTGAGTGCATGAGTGTGTGTGCGTGTGTGTGCGTGACTGTGTGACTGTGTGTATGTGTGTGTGTGTGTGAGTGTGTGTGCTTGTGCATGAGTGTGACTGTGTGTGTATGTGTGTGTTCACGTGTGTGAGTGTGTGTGTGTGAGTGTGTGACTGTGTGTGTATGTGTGTGTTCACGTGTGTGTGAGTGTGTGTGTGTGCTCTGGCCCTGAACAGCCTCACCGGGACACAGTGCATACATGCACATTCTCTAAATGTTTCATGTGGGGAAAATACATGAAGAATTCCATTAAACCAAACACAAGGAAAGAGCAGAGAGTTCCAGCAGGCCCGTATGAAGGATCACTCTCAGTATGGTCCCGTGCGTTAGGGGCAGCCAGCTGGCTGTTCTGTACGGCTCCTCCTTATATGGAAGAGCAGGTTCCAGTGGAGCAGGTCTGAATGTGTACAACTGGGGTCACAGTGCAGATCTGGGACAGCTGGACCCCCGTCCCATTAAAACTAGATGTAACGTAATGTAAAACCAGCGTCCTCCTCTACCATCACTGCACATAGAGCAGCCTAAACACTGCACTAGCAGCTCTCAGAGCAGACATGTTCTTCTCTTCACAGACCCACCCCTCCTCCATGTCTCTCAGCATAGATATCCTCCACTGTTTCTGACACACTGAACTGCCAGGCCGTCACTGCTGCTGGAGTAATTACGCTCAAGGTAGGATTACAAACACACCTACCCCACACCCCCCCCTAAACCCTTCACCCCTTTCACACACACAATGACAGACCAGCTCAGGATTAAAAACACACCTACCCAACACCCCCCCAAACCCTTCACCCCTTTCACACACACAATTACAGACCAGCTCAGGCAGAACTCCCTCCCTCCTGAAACCCCTCCCTCCCGCACAACAGCCAACAATCAGCCAATCATATCAGACAGCCCCCCCGCCCGCCGTTACCCATCAAGCCCGGATGACTGTGAGAACTGAGACCGGGCCTGCTGAGACCCAGCCGCAAGGCAATTCAGACCCGTCAAAACCGCTGTGTGTCCAAGCGTGACTACATCAAGCAGCGGTGGGGGGGGGGGGGGGGTGAGGTAATCGATCGCGATACTGTAAACGTAACGGAGCGCAGGCACCCGGGGGGGGGGGGGGGGGGGGGGGGCGCAGCAGGCGTCTGACGCGCAGTGGGATCAGAGAGCATGCTGGGAAAGTGTGTAATTAACGTTCACGTGTTTCGTCGCCCTGCGCCCGATTGAACAGGTTCATCTCTTCTGTCATTTGCTCCACCTGAATATTGTGAATATTGTGTGGAGGATGCCACCTATCCCCAGGCTACAGCTACAGGAACAGAGCCCGCCTCCTGAGGATGACTAACGCTGTGTGGCTTCCACCGACTTCCCCCAGATTCATCTCCATTCACCTTAATGTGTTTGAGCAGAGGCTAGTATAAACCCCCCTACCAACTACCCAAAGAAAAGGAGGAGGGGGGAGAAAGAGAGGAAAAGAACAAGAAAGAGAGAGAGAGAAAACAAGAGATAAATTAAGAGAGAGAAAGAGAGGAAAACAGAGAGAGAGACGTGTTTCTGGACCAGGTTTAGCATCTGCTAAATTCATTAAAATGCACACACCAGAGGCACACACATGGAGAAATGAACTGCTATTGTCCCCTGACAATTTGCAACAAAAAAGAAGAGGAATTGGCAGTGCTGTCACCACTCAAAGATTTACGCACAGAACTGGTCCAAAGAACGCGTCCAAATATAGCAAGGCTTTGTTGTTGCTGGCCCCCATCTTACACGTTTTTAAAAAAATAACTGAAAAGCATTGCAGAATTGCATGAAAAGCTGGGCTGCTCACCCCGATTGAGAGACACAGTGACAGCGCTCAGATGCACCCTGGGAGCGCCGCTCCATAAAGCTGTCCCTGTCACAGCTTGGCACAGAAACGGGCACACTGTGTACAGAGTTCACTGGCAGGGGCACGGCTCGGTCCCTGTCACTCACTGTAGCCCAGCGCAGCGTTTTCAGAAGGGAAACCGCCGTGTCATGCCAGTCCCTTAAGGAGGGCGTGGCAGTGCCGCTTCCTTCATACTTCAGCCTGGGCGGGGCAGACCTCAGGGACCACGCAGGACAAGTTTGGCAACACAGGCTAAAGCGGGGGCTGTGCGCCTCTTCACCGGCCTGGAGTTTCCCATTGGTCTTCCTTCCTGTTTGGCTTGTGTCTTTGCCTTAGCGGTCGTACGCGTCATTAATTTAGTGCCAATCGCTCAAAAGTCTCATACAAGACCAAAAAGACAAGGAGAGCGTGGAAGGGCTAATGGAATTGAAAAACAAATTTGCCTATGGCACTGGTAAAGACCCTGGGAAAAGGCACCTCATACACCAATTTTACTTAACTAGAAGACTTATGGTTTCTCACCCTGCCATTTTCACCCCGCTGCAGTGGGGGCGCTGTGGCTCCGACGCCTGACAAGATGAGTAGTGCTTTGCATAACTCAGTCCCACAGCAGAATACCCTAGACCCTGGTGTGTGGAGACATCTGGAGCACGTCATATTTTACTTGCCTGAAAACAGGCATATTAAAGCACATTACCTGCTACACACAACACAAAACAGACCCGGCCTATTTCAGGTGTCCGATATCCGCGAAGCAGCGTAGGAGGTGGCTGGATGTCATGCTCCGATTGCTATTGGCTGATCCCTGCCCCCCTTAATCCAGTATGAAAGCGCGAGCACTGGCAGTAACCGTAATTCAAAGGAGTGGTGGGAGGAGGCCAGGGGATCGATTAACAGAGAGGGGGCATCTCGTTCAAGGAGAAATGGAACACATCTGGCGATGAACAACCAAGGGCAGCCATTTAACTGGGATTAAACCATAAACCATCAGGACTCCACCGGATCCCAGGGGGAACGTTCGGTAAATCATTTGCAAGGCGGTTTAAACAGAGGCCAGAGAATCCGTTTCTCAGAGGTCAAGGAGCCCGAGGAGGACTGGCGTGTCCACACCACCTGCCTTTCGGCCTTCTGAAATTAGAATCCCACCACAACACACCGATTTCCCGCTGCCCGTTCGATTCAGCTTCATTTTCAGCTGACTGGCCAAGATGATAAGGCCTACACAATACTGATTAACACTTGAAGTGTATCAAAAACAAGCAACAACTGGAGGTTAATCCATTATGATCTGGGGGATTCATACTCTGGAAGGAACTCTGCTGTAGCAAAGAGCTGTTACACCATTAAAAAAACGTGCTAATCAGGATACCAGCAATCAAAACATTTACTTTGCATTCAGCTGCTTCAACAAATAGCAAGAAAGCCATCACTGGTAGCTTAGTTACAATGAGGGCACTCTCTCAGCTGCTATTGGTTGGAAGGTTCTCTTCCCTTCCTGAGATTAGGCTAAAAAGCTATAAAACAACAGGGAACACAGACTTGGGTATTAAAGTGGGGGGACAGAGCTACACCCATCAAAATTCACACAGACCCTCCATACACTTTTGAACATCTTCACCAATATGAAAGAGTGAGGATTTCTTTTTGTATGCTCTGGCTGGCCAGCAGAGCCAGACACCATGGCAGTGCCCTTAGGTGTAAAGGCAAACAGCTGTGCAGTGTCATCTCATACCTTCAGCCTGCAGTAAGTCAGCAAACCCAGATCCCTGGACCTGTTGAGCAGTCTGACCTGGATTTAGGCCGTATCCAAAAATGAGCATCCACACACCGCTGGGACAGAGCAGCGCTAAGGCAGCAGTGCACAGTCCATAGCTCTGCACAGCAGTCCAGGCTGGGGCCGACACCTGCAAGAGGTCTGAAACGGGAGAGCGGCTACAAGGCCTGACCGAAAAGGCAAAGCTCTCAGCCAATCGGCCGAGTGATATACAACAACACAGCCTTCGGATGGGATGAGAAATACCCCCCCCCCCCCCCCCCCCCGCACAGACTTCATATCAGAGCATCCATTAACCTGCCTGTGGTCAACAAGAGTGAGGTTCAAGTGGAGCCTACACCATTTGGGATAAAATCCCAATCTCCCAGACCACCAGGAGTGATGTCACAAAGTAGCCAAAAGATCGACACATTCTAATTGGGGTGGTGCTAGGCTGCGATGCTATTCAGTGATGATGGTGAAATCAGCTTTTCATGCACATTGACAAGCATAACTTTACAATATCAAGCTTAGGGTTAGGTCAGGTTTAGGGTTAGACTAAAACCATGACCCTAACCTAACCCTAACTCAAAGGCTTAACATATTAAAGCAAAGGGGCCAGTGCTAAAGTCAGTACAGAATATCCTTGGAGAGTGTGTGTGTGAATTAACCTATCTGTCCCTGACAGCTGTGAATTTTTTTTTTTATTTTTATTTTTTTTAACTTTGGTTATGCCAGAAAAGACATAACTATTCACAGGACGTACCGCAAAGGCCGGAAAGACCACGCGGAGATCAGTCGTTTCGCGTCGGGGGGGGGGGGGGGGGGGTTTAGCGACGGAATCCGAAAAGGGCGCCTCGGTGAGCGGACGGCCTTCGCACAGACGTGCTACTGCTCGGTCTGGCAGTCAGGCTATTCCCCTTGGCGCCGGGACCAGAGTCCTCGTTCGATTTTAATGACTTCCTCAGTTTCGCTGTTTTTCCATTGTGTGCTGTCAGTTACGGGCCCGAGCAGCATCCCGGGCCGTCACAAAGGCGGGGGGACCGAAATGTGCTTCCTCCGCGGGCGAACTCGGAGCGAGCGGAGCTTTGGGAGCCATTATTTTTTTCAGTCCCCCCCCCTCCCCGCCCCCCCCCTTTTTTTTTTTATCCCAGACATCTGGTTTAGGTGTACCGCCCCAAACCCACACGAGAAAAATGCTATCCGCTCTCCTCAGGGCTTCTTTGTGTATAAAACTGCACGGACTAGAAAACTGCTTTACGGCAAGAAAGCCTGGTCTAGTGATTGATAGCAGCAGCTAGGTGTGGATGCCCGACACAGTTTTAAAAGAAATAACTGGCTGTCGGGTGGGAAACGTTTTTTTGTGCGTTGCATGTGACAGACAGCGTGGATCAGTTAGATAACTCCAAACCAGCTACAAAATAAAGACTTCATCACCAAATGACATTCTCAAATACACACATTGCAACCAGGTAGAAGAGCAACCTCTGCGATCAGGAAACTGAGAAGGTCACATGACGGCTGTAGTTTTTCAAACCCAGGAGCAACACCACGGCACAGTAGCCTTGGACGAAATAATAAATCTAAAGGACTCCAGATAACGAGCTGAAAACTGGTCACATTCTGAATCTGAGCCACGTCGGCCATGGAGAGGGCTTCCACAGAGAAATTGAAGACGCACAGACAATGGCACCAGAAACAATTCTTGCGCTGAACACGATACTGCAAACTGAAACAGGAGCTCCGAAAATTGTCCCACAGTCAAACGCACACCCCTCTGTGACAGGCCGTGTGACCACGTGCCAGACACAGGACTGACAGCCCAACTGACAGCCTCCGCTACAGAGAAAAAAAATACAATCTCCAACAAAACAGAACCACACACCCCACATGGCAACGTGTTTTACCCCATAGCAACTGGTTACCTTGCACAGATGGACTCCTAGAATGATCGCCCTACGGCTGAACACCACCCACCTCAATACAATGCTAACACGTTTGACACAATTATCCAACAGCCACCACAGGCTGTAATACAAGGGCGGTTAAACATTACACGGAACTGCCAAGATTGTGACATCATAATGTCAGTTTTATGAGACACGTAGCTGTGTAAAATACTACTGAAAGTAGTAAAATACTTTATTCCTTTTTGCTGTGGGCCCTGGTTTCGGAAGCCCTCGCACAGGATATGAGCATTCGCATTTCAGAGCAGTTAAACAGTGCACAATGTTCCCTGCTTTGACTTTTCCTAAACCTCTCACACAGTGCGGGACAGACCGGGTCGAGCAGGCCTCGGGCACTGCATACAAAATGCCTGCAGCTCGGACGGCCCCGGACAGGCAGGTACCGCAGCTCTGCGGAGCTGTGTGCTGCATACAGCGCTCTCCCACAGAGGAGAGAGCGAGCCAAATGATGCACTCCACCGCTCTAATGCATGGATTACCACGTTTAGCTTGATTAAATGATTGGCCATCTGCTCGCCACATTAACCGGCAACTTTTTTTTTTGTTTTTTTTCTTAAACCCACAAAAAAATTTGCACAGGAAATGCAATCAATTACAGCAGTGGTTCCCAGCCCTGTTCCTGGGTTCCTACACAATCATCACACACAAGCCTCACAGTTGCTACAGTTTGTGTGGTATTCATTCCAACTTGAAGTCTGAAGCAGGTGAATTGCAAAACCATTTTCTACCCATAAATACCGCCCTCAAATTCAATTTCTGTTCACTCCATTCCAATTCATTACCACTGATGTGTACATATTTATTCATTAGGCTACCAACAGTTGATGAATCACAACATAATAGCATTTCTACAGCAGCTCCAGCACTGTGGCTATTTCACAAATTGCAGTGTACTTGTCAACACCCAATAAATGCAAGGGAGAAAGAATGCTGTCCACAACCAATTACACAGAATTGCTCAGTCAAATAACACTGCGATGCAAATTATTTTTTTCCTTCTTGTTGTAAATGAAACATGAACATTCTAGAACATTCCAGAACACTTCGCCTGCTGCAAAATGTGATGGAGAAGGAACGCTGAGTTGTGACAGATCTGCAGTGCGTTAATAAAACGTTTCCTCCAGACAAATGAGAGCGGCCCAAAAGCTGATGTTAAAACACAACACCCTGGCAAAACCTCTACACCTTGTTAGGACACCAGTGGACAATTTACAGGTGGAAAGTATTAAGCCATCAATCTGAAGTTGATCTAATTCCAGATCACACAATAATGACAATACCTTTTCATTCATTCTGTGAAATATGTGGGCAAAATATCGACAAAGACTCGCAAATTGTACATTCTTAGTGCAAGTCACGCAAATGTTTCATCCAATGTCCACATTCATACAATTCCCGAATATTCAAAACCTACATCTACATGGCAATTTCCATTCCGGAATTCCAGGTTTCCATTCACAAATTCCCCCTCCCAGACAGCAACAGGTGAGTTTGCAGAAACAATATTAATAGTAGCTTATAGACACTCTTAAGTGACGACAATATGCTATGTTAATGTTAACAGCCTTCAATACATGGAAACCTATATTCAATGTGTTAGACCAATACTACCACTAAACGCAAAAATGAGCAGATCCGAACATAAGTCTCAGTTTGTTTTCCCTCCCCAGAAGTACCATATTGTGTTATAGGTACGTCAGTCTACTTACCACTTCAATTATTTTTAAAATTCCGAAGGTAGATTTCAGGTACTCTGTGTCACACCTGATGTCCCCCAGGACGTTTCTCGAATGCACAGGCTCAGTAGTGGGTTGATAGGGACTGCTAGCCCCAGAGATCATCGACGTGTTGGAGGCCTCGCCATCAAATCCATCCGCCTCCTCGGAGTTCCTCATGATCCAACGAGATGAGTTTTGTTGACCAACACAACTAAGTATAGCCCCGCTTGGGTAAAAACAGCTCGAGGTGCGCAGCTCACAAGCGAAATGTCCCACATGCAGACCAAAAACAATAGTCTAGCAGCTCATTCAGTGGTCCACGTCGCGTAAGCCACTACACTGTTTGTACTGTAGGCTACTTACATTCGAATTAGTATTACGATTTCCTAAATGTAGGCTGTGGACGTCTTAGGCAAAATACAAATTTTCAAACCAAAGCATCGCACGTGACCCATTCTAAAAGCGTAACATCACTTGTAGAGTCACAGTGCATTAAACCAATACATTCGGCTCCTGTTGGTGAATTGTGTCTTGTTCTGCACGTAGCCTACAGCTGGCACTTCACTCGGATATTATTTTAGCGACACGAAAAACGAACTCTGTTACTTTCTTTTGTTAAACTGCTCGGCAAATGCTAAAAATGCCCGTCCGCAAGAATATCCGTGAATCGACGTGTTTTCAGCTTGGCTACGTCGGCTATTCTGGAGTTGAAGGCGAAAACGCAGATCGCAATGTTGTTGCAAGTGTAGTCTCCGCCCTGAAAACTGTGCGTTCCTTTCTGTGAAAAAAGGCACGAAACAAAGTAGCCTATTCTCCAAAAAATGCAAAAAGCCGAAAAAATCCTGCAGAGCCAGAGCTTCAGTCCACCGCACGCGTCTCCCCCCACTAAAAGGGGGTTTGGGAATGTGGGGGCTCAAGTTCCCCTCTGTTCCTTGCCTGAAAGAATGTTGCAAGACGTGTATTTCTTGGTAGTCGTCGGAGAAAGGAAATACACTCGGCTGTTTCACTGGGAGTCAAGCACAGCCGCGGGTACGGTCCCTAGTGTCGTTCTGTGACCATGACGTGATACACAGGTGGGCACTGGTGACGCCATGGCAGGTATCCACCCTCTTTTCCCGAAAATGTCTTCAAATAAGTAACGTCCGCAATATAATAATAAACTACACGGACAGCCAACTGTATGATGCCTTAACGAGTGTAGGTCTGTATTACCCGGATAAGTGGACGGGTATTAAACGACGTAGGCTAGCCTATATCTTTTACATTCGCACCTTGGCTTCAAACAAAAGAGAAACCCATCATATTATTGCATTGTTTGCTTCGTAGCCTACACGCCCATTCCCATGGTGACATTAAAAGTGTCACACGATTGGAACCCTTTCACTTTCCTAAAGGTGCAAGTGAGCTTCTTTGTAAAATCAGCCTCTTGAAAACGCAGAATCATCCCTGCCCAATAACACGTTGGCTACGGATATGTTCGTATTTTAAAAAGTGTATTCTTCACGAGTATGGTATGCTTAAATGGGTACCATGATCACGGGAGAACGTGCTCATCACCTATCCTACTGTTAGGAGAAAATGCACTAGCTAACCAAATAGCTCACCACAAGTCGGGAAACCAAATACAAATAGTCAAAATAATGAGGACAGACAACGGAAATCTGTAGTCTTGATTCATTTTTATTGAAGCCAGGACTGAGAAGGCGCGTGTCCTTATCTTCGCCGGCTGTAAAAGCAAGATTCCGCATGACAGCAAAACGCATCAGGTTAAAGGCTCACAATCGGACCCATTCGGATATACTCAGTACATAGCCTAAATGCAGTCAAAAAAGATATTCAAATCTTGTACAAAAGGACTGTAAGCTAAAGCTTTATTTTTTTCTCCAAGTTTCTTTCTTTTTTTTGTTACAAAGCAGTATGCATATATGCACTTATGAGTTTGCAGTGAAGTGTAGTCAACTGAAATTAAAGTCTTTACAAAGCCTGTTGTTCAGTACACTTAAAACAACCAAACCCAATCAATGAAAAAAAAAGAAAAGATGAAGTGCACATTTCAATTCAAGCAGCATGGGTGTAGTTTTATTTGAAGTTGTTGCCAAACATACAGATGCCTTATATGGTAGCCAGATTTAATTCTTTATCCAATGCCTCGCTTTCTTGGGGAAAAATATGAAACTCTGGCAGACCCGGTGGACCCGCGCACCATTTCTTTTTGTTTTGTTTTGTTTTGCAGTTAGCACTAGTCAGGAAACTGATAACTCGGTAAAGTAGGCGAGTTGAACTTCTCACACACCCGGCCCCCGGTAGTAATGCTTGCTGACAAAAGTAACCCGGGAGGTGCGTCAAATTCAGACCCGGCGGTGGTGCACTGCCTGGAGCATCCACTTGTGTAAAACATGGCAGACTTATAAAAAAGGACGGCATGACCTTCAAGCAGTAATAAAAAAAAGAAAGAAAAGAAAAATGGACTAAAGATTCCTTGAGAGGTCAATAATTTCTGAGACAAGATAAGAGGCAAAGTTAAACTTCAGAGACTCTGGTTATTTAGACAGCAACATACACTGAACTTCTTTTTTGTGGATCTTGGGTTCCATGACAAGAGCATAATTTAAAACACTATGAGTAAATACTCCTAGCTTTCCAATATTGTGCTTTGAAATTAAGCAACAGCCTTTAGATGCTAATTTGTGCCTGGCTTTAGTGGTATATAAAACCGTTTCGCATCTGCTGAATTATAGGTCCAGACAGGGTTTTTTCCTTTTCATTTTTACTTCCCCTTACAAACAAATCAGCTCATGCAACAAAGTAGACTTTGCACATATTGTGGTCATGTGGTTTTCCCTTAAGAGCAAAATTATACAGAATTCAAACAACTCAGGTTTCCGGCCTATGCCTACGTGCCACTGCAGTAACCACTAAACCTATTTCGGAATGATGGGTGCTTAAGGTATGAACAGGTGAGATTTTCACCAGCTGAACAGACGAGAGACTAGGCCTATTCTACGCAGAGAGAGTACAGCGATTATACGTCTTTGGTTCCAGGTTCCAAACCTCTGCATTTTCTTTTAACTTGTTTGTTGCTTTTTCGACTACTTACATCTTATAAACACCACTGTTCGGTCTCACCTGAAGGAAATCACTGACGAAGTAAGAGGGTTCATTGCAAGCACATCTTAAGTCAATATGTCTAAATTAGAAATGTCTACTTGGGTAATTCATTTTAGAAGTCCTGCAATTTCAAACCATGTTGGAAACATAATGTGCATGGATCCCAAATCCAATCACTGCAGCTTTTTGAATTTCTGTATACTCCCTAACACATTTCAATAAC
Source organism: Anguilla pacifica (assembly GCA_039654925.1). Taxonomy (NCBI): domain Eukaryota; kingdom Metazoa; phylum Chordata; class Actinopteri; order Anguilliformes; family Anguillidae; genus Anguilla; species Anguilla pacifica. The sequence goes on from CM077288.1 coordinate 60,728,373, forward strand.
TTACACAGTGAAAATATGATATCATAGTCATTATGAAAATTAAGACACACAGGACCGTTACTGTTAAACTGTAGATTTGGACTAGTTGGATTTATGAACAGTGATCAGTCTGGAGTACAGTCCAAAGATGACAGAGTGAGAAAATGACAAATTTTAAAACTTTAAATTGAGGGGACAGAGGCGTGTGCCCACTGTGCCAAAGTTAATCTGTGAACATTTAATCTTTTTTCCAATGACTGAATCACATGGAAAGAGGGAATGTTTAATATCAAGTGCCATAGTTTCATATTTAAAAATTTGATACTGGCAGAAGAACAAATCAAAAATTGAATTTACAGAACCTTTTTTATATATATCGTGATTAGGTTTAGGAATACACTGATACTCCATTAAAACCATAATTATCTTGATCTGAATTTGGCCACGCAATGCTGAGACGAACACGCTTTGTGCGCTCTTCCTCGGGACATGGGCCATCCCTCATCATTCTCAAAGCTTCTAGAAACATGAGATTTGACAACTTTTTGGGCGACTCCTCACTAGTTTAGAAAAAGAAGGCATGCTCTCCACTGCTCAGTCGAACAATTTCATCTAGGCCACAAAGTTAAAGAAAAAATGTCCTTAAAAACAATATTTAACAAAGACCACATAGCTGTAGTACAAAACCAAAAATATATATAAATTATTCGTTTAACAGAGCTGGAAAAAAAACAACATTTGTACTAGTGCCATTGTTTCGGAAGCAAGCACCTCCACTATGACACTAACAGTACACTGCGCCAGGCACTTAGTTATAGCAGGTTAGACCCCGCCCCATCCGCATCCGAAATAATAGCCTTCAAACCTAAACTTTGCCACCTGACAATGATTTGAGATATTTCATAATTACGATTAATTAACTGCGTTCTACACAGAAACAACCAAAGCTAATGTTTTTTTTTCTTCTTTCCAATTAATTGCTTGTATTTACAGAATACTTACATCTACGCTGCCTTCGCTACTCCGGTCTTCAGTTTATCGTTAGATTCTGAACGATGCATATGCTTATATTCTGACGGTAAATCGTGTGCATTTTTGTCACGTTAGTGTCATGGCATAAATTGAGTTTTATATTAGTCAAGTAGCTAGGCGGATTTTCCTTTACAACATTTTAGTGAGGAAAAAAAAAAGAAAAAAGGTTTGATTTATATATAAATACAACGGCATCATATATCGAACTTTTTTTTTTTTTTTACATACTACATACTTTTGCAAAAAGTCAATGTACTTTTCATTTTGAGTGAATACATTTAGAATTTTTGCTTTATCAATTATGCACGCCTCGGGGTTTGCTTTCCTTCCACGAGACCGCTAAACAAGAAGCCACGGCGCTTTCGAAGATGAAGTCAGCGGGTAAAATGTATTCAAAGCCGACCTAGTTTGGAGACGAGGGAATTTGGCCACTTCGCGGGAAGTGCACGCGCATTACATAATCCGATATGCCTTTCAAAAAATCGAGTCACGCCTTCACTTTCCTCTTCCAACATCCTTTCTGTCACCTTTCCACCACAAAAATACCCGTTAGCAGCTCGCCATATTCGACACTTTCACGCTTTCTGTTGCCGACTGATATACACATTGGGAATTTGGTCATATACAGAAATATATGCGTTTTCTCTTTTTTTTTTGCTTTTTGTTTGCATTTTTGTCCATGTGCGGTTTCTTAATTGTGGTTTCAATGGACGATGCTGTGGATGAGTTCACGCCTCGTTCTCCGTCAGTGATGTGTTGTTGTCCGTTACCACGGAGTCTGGTTTGCGTGTCATTCTGTCCAGCTCGGCCTGGACATCAGTCAAAACCGGCTTCTGCCCTTAAAAAAAAGAATGAAAAGACAGAGAGTAATTTCCTGTAGCGTCTGTTTGGGTCACCTGATAACCACCATGACTCATGATGATTGGCTGTTAGCGTGAACTGTGCACGTGCTGTTACATGCTCAGGCAACATGTGATGCAGCATGGTGAAGGCTGGCATGCACAACAATGAAATATTAAAAAGGTTAAATATTTTAAAAATGTGTGCATGCAAGCCCACATTCTTTCCTCCTGTAAGGTAAAGCAGTATGAACACATGAGCCATGACAATGAATTAACAAGCACTTTTGTTACGCTCAAAACAAACACAATAAACATGCGCCAAATGCTTCTGATTCAAATGAGGAGCACGGGTCAGCAGCTGATGATGTCACTGCTGGGGAAGTGAAACGTTTAAAGGACCGGTCCGCGCGCACAGCTTTTCAGAAGGTCCCGGGGTGCGGCGGGTCTGGACCCCTTCCCCTCCTGGATAAGAGGGGAGGGCGATCTCCGGCGGTGTCTCTCGCTTTGGGGTGAGCGTGGCACTAAAACCAGACAAGGGCGTGGTGCAGAGGCCGGAGCGGCAGACCGCTAACACTGCTAGCATCGCTAGCACCGCGCGCACGAGGCCCGGGGGGAGACCGTACCTGCTTTCTTGGCCGAGCCCTGCTGCACCCCTCCTCCTCCACCTCCTCCTCCTCCTCCTCCTCCTCCCCCTCCCGTGCCGGGGCTCCCGGGGGCCCCCGTCTTTTTACTCAGCAGGCTGTTGAAGAAGTTGGCCAGGACACCCTCGTTTGCTGCAGCCCCTGAGAGACACACAAACACACACACACAGGCTCGCTTCAGGAAGTAGAATACACCCCCAACACATACACACACACACCATCTGACTGCAACATGGCTGGAGGGGCTTTTGGCAATAGAGTGGCTTGTGTGTGTGGGGGGGGGGGGGCGCACAGTTTCCAACAATCCGATCTGTAGGGCCTGGAGAAGAGTTTTTGCCTGATTAACAGGGAAGCTGATAAAGGGGTTTTTTTTTATTTACTTTTTTTTTTTTTTTTGGGGGGGGGGGCATTCCCCACAATGCACAGCTACTCACGCTGGTCCGCAGCCAGCTCGCACGCTGGGCTTAATGATGGAGAACGTGTCAATATTTTTTCTGCAAACAGGCCCAGTGGAGGCGGTACTGTGGAATCTATTGTTCTGGGAACTGTTTCAACAGGTTCCACAGGGGGGCGCTGTTTGCACAGGCGAGTACACTCGACACCCAAAACGCTCCCGCTCGAATAACAGCAGCTTCTCACAAACCCTCCCTGTGCGACTAGCCAAGGCGCCCACGTGAGCAGCAGCTAATGCTGGTTTGTGAACTCTGACGGCACAGAGCTGGCCCTTCGGTTTTTTTAGTGTGTGTAATGTGGCTGTGTGAGCTGACTGACCCTTCATGTTGGGGTCCGGTTTCTTGACCGCAGTCATGGGCGACACGCTGGCGACGTTGGCGGGGCCGCTGCGCCCCGCGGGCCGGGGGGATCCAGACGCAGTCCGAGCGGGGGACTCCTGAGGAACGGGCACGGGCGAGAGTTAGAACACACCCAACATGTACACATACGCACACACATGCACACACACATATACACATGCACACACGCACACACACACGCACACACACGCACACACATACGCATGTACACTCGCTCGCACGCGCGCACACACACATACACATACACATACGCACACACACGCACACACATACGCACACACATGCACACATATACACATGTACACTCGCTCGCACGCACGCACGCACGCAAACACGCATACACACGCACGCATGCGCACACACACACATATACACACAGACACACACACATGCACAAGCATACACGCACGCAGAGACGCATGCACGAACGCACACCCACCCACCCGTCCGCTCACGCACATGTGCACACTCTCTCTCACACACACACACACACACACACACACACACACACACACACACACACACACACAGCCGCAGACACGCAGTGTGCGCTGGAGGCATTCTCTTTACGCACACACAGTCCAGAGGCCCGCTAAAAACGATTAATAATCTATAATCTCAGACATTTACACAGACTCAGCATTATCGGTGCCGTTTCCAGGGGCAACCGGCTGCCTGCAGCTCTCCTTATAATTACAATGTAAAATTACAGACGTTCGCATAAGAAGCCATTATGACTCCAATGTAATTCACTGGGGTCCACATAAGCATATATACTGATCTCCCATGCCAGCGGCACAGAGAGGCCTTGGTCTCATTACTCTATAAATAGCCAAAACCGGAGCCCAATTCAACAGGAATTTTTACTGGTATTCAAATGTGGCAGCGTGATGTCAACTGAGGAAATAGCAGAGCTCCATATTAAAACGAGCTACACTGAAAAAGGAAGGGAGACCAGCCCAGCGGTAGTGTTAAGACCGCTGTTTTAGCTATGGCGTCAGGCATCCAAGCTCTGCTCGTTACACTCTGCAGTGTAAACTACCACTCCCTGCTGAACCGCTGCTCTTAGCTGAAGGCATTCAAGCGCTCTGTTTACGTCGCTCAGGATAAAAGCTTGTGCTCTATATGAAAGTAAGGTGAAGAAATGGTATGGGAATAAGACAGTAAGAACATGAACATGTCTCTATTCGCTAGGCTATTCAATGTAAAGGCTGAAGCCCCTCAAGGTGAGACTGCCCTGTGGCTCCTGTGTGGCAGGGATTAAACTTACCGCTGCTCTGGTGGGGGTGGCAGGCTGCTTCGATAACAACGACTAGAGAAGGGAAGAGAAGAGAGATAATGAGCAATCTCGGGCAGCGTTGCTTTTACATGCAAAAAGTCTGCCTTACACAAGTCATTTTTTTGCAGGCTGAATCCATAAAAGATAGGGGCAGGAGGAGGGTATGTTTTCCGTTATCTTGTTTCATCTTGGTTTCTGAATGTTATCTCCATTCTAGGTATGAAAAAGTTACATGCACTGCATCAGAGTAAACATGACCAGAATCCTTTACAACTCTCAAAATCGGGTGACAAATAATGCAAAGTTCTCAACACAAAACAAAGTATGCAACATCAATCAAACCAGCTCATACAGAGTACACTAACATCAGAGATAAGAGAGAACAGCCACACCCGCTTCTTAGTGAGTAATGACAAGAACGTCATTTAGACCAGAGGACAGTGGGACATGTAGTCCAATCACACGTTGCATCGCCTGGACGTGTCTGCGGTGGCCACCATCAGCAGCACAGCAGCGTAATTACAGCTCGACCGCAGGCGCACACACACGCTAGCAGTCCCAGGCCCTCGCAGCAGGAGCGTTTGAGGCCGCGGCCTCGCCTCAGGGATGGGTCTGCTGGGAGCAGCCAAACCCTCAAACGCGAAAAGCCAAATCGACTCAGCGAACCCCCCCCCCCGAGGCAAGAGGCCCACAAAACGTCTGAAGCGAGGCTCTCCGGCCAATTAAGGGGAGCACCGAAACGACTTCACTGGCTGCCCCATGCAAGCACGTCTGATAGAAACGGGCTTCTGAGGTCCTGGAGGAACTTATAAAAATGTAGCTGCTGCTGCCCTTTGCTGTTAAAGCTTCTTCACTCAGGGCAGGGAAGCAAGAAATGTGTCCTGTAATGCCTGTGGGGGTCTTCCAGTAACTTTTCACACTTCAGTCTTTTTTTTCTCTTCTAGTTATGAAAGCCAGTCGTATCTGTAAGCCTGTTCCCCTGCTGTAAGACCCTCTGTCGAGTGAGGAGAGCGCACGCTAGCATGTACGCCTTCTGAAAGACACAGACACAGGCCCGAGCCTGTTATGCGCTAACCGCATAACAGGCTCAGGCAGATCGCAAGCACCCATTCGACCAGAGGGGGCGCTAGGGATGCTACTGACATGGGACTCAAAACGAGCAGCGGTTGTCATGACTGGGGTGTACCACTGCACTAAGAACACATTCCTCAGCTAGTCCCTCAAAAGTCCCTTTTTTAATCTTGCTTAGTGAAAAATTCCTGGAGTGCCTGAAAGGCGGCGAGGGGAAAGGCATGCTGTCTGAAGGCGTGTCCGCGCGCGAGGGGCCCGGGCGCTGGGAGTCAGGTGACTCTGCGCTCACCTGCTGTTTCATGAGGAACACCTGCTCGTCCTCCGCGTTCACCTCTTTATCATGGACCAGCTGCCAGGCAGAGAGAGGGGGGGGGTTAGATAGAGTGGTATGAGGAGCAGTATGAGGTGGTGTCTATAGCTGTGCATTACCAGGTGCAGTACGGACAGGATGTACATATCCTTCTCCCTCACCTTCCGAACGGGAGGCTTCATGATGAAGTCTTCGAAGGGATCCTCTGGCTTGACCGTCGTGAAGTTTTCGTGCAGGATCCCGATCTTTTTATCGTTGTCCCAACCGGATGGACTATGGCAAATAAATTTTTTTTTTTAAAAAGCAGTAATACTGTAAGTCAAAAATATAAATTCACAAACAAAAATAAAAAACAAAACAAAATGTAAATAAAAAAAATAATGAAAAATTCCTACAGGTTAGCTATTCTATGGGCAGCTTTGTAGCCATCTTTTAGAAATTTTTTTACAGTGACCACATCTGAAGTTACATTAATAAAGAACTTGAATGATGTTGAATGATGACGTTGAATGATGGCCCACATTCACAGTAACCTCAGGGACCGGCTGCAGGATCGCTTACATGAAAACCGCATCTTTCTCCACCACTAAGGCCGGGGTGGTGAGCTGGAAGTCGTACAGTTTATGCACCATGTATTTGTACAGGAGGTCCAGGTTCTTCTCCTCTTTCACCGAGGTGTAGATCAAGGCAGCTCCATCTGAGAGGGCGTCAAGGGCAGCAATGGGAGAGGGTGTGCCCCGTCGGGGGGCGGGGGGGGGGGTTGGTAGGGCAGTGGGCAGTCAGAGAGAGCTGCTCAGTAAAGAGAAGGGTTAGAGATCAGTAAGAGGGAGCTGTTCAGAAAAGAGGGGGGGCAGTAGCTGGTCAGACAAAGCTGTTCTGTTTTGGGGGGGGGGGCGCTGTTCTGTGGGGGGCGGGGGGGCAGTAGCAGGTCATTGAGAGCTGTTCTGTAAGGATGTGTGGGGGGGGGGGTGTCAGAGCACTGAAGTGAAGGATACACTTTAAGCAGAATCGGCGGATGTGTGACTGGATGAAGTCGAAGTGCTCCTCCCTGTAGTCGTGCTCCTTCTCCAGCACGCTGACCGCATCACACTGACCGGGGGAGAGGAGCAGCTCATTACAGCAGCACAGGAAAACACACACACACACACACACACACACACACACACACGCTTTTACAGGGTCTCACGCTTCGTCTCGCTCGCACACCACCCCTGCACCAGGTTCTCTCCCTCTCCTTCTCACACTCTGACCCTCTCTCCCTCTCACCCTCTCTTCCTCTCACCCTGTGACCCTTTCTCTCTCTCCCCTTCCCTCTCCCACTCTAACCCTTTCTCCCTCTCCCTCCCTCTCTCTCTCAGGACGTTTCAGTGAACTCCAGCAGTCCCACTCCCTCTCCCACAGAAACACACTGTCCACACAATGACCACACACTGTCCACACGATGGGAACCGTGAGCGCATGCAGCAGAGGCCTGAGCAGTGGGAGGCTCCTCTGGAACACGCACAGGCCCACCATCGCAGGGAGAGCACAGGAGTCAGTTCTGTCCTGTTCTGTCACCTGTGCTCACCCTTCCCACGCCCTCGCCTGTGAAAATCCTCACCAGTGTGAGTGTGACGACACACGCCCATTTTTAATCAACATCCCCACCCCTTTTTAACCCAGCCGCACAGGTGAATCATCCACCTGCTACACCCACAGCTCTGCGGAGAAAGTCTGTCTTAGGTGTTTCAGTCCTGTGGAGACTTCCTCTAGTGAATCTTGTTTTTATCACAAGTAAAAAATATCAGCTTGTTTTCGGTTACTTTTTGCTTGACATGTGAAACAGTCTAGCCACATTAGCAAATATTGAAATGTGTCAAACTGTCTCTCCTCAATGACAATCCTTTTAGTCTTATTTGGCAAAAAAAGAAAAGAAATAGAAATAAAATAATTCAAAATATAAAATATTATAAATACAAAATACTTAAGACAGACTTATTTTGTGGTTTTTGCAGGGAGCTCAGTGGATTCAGCTCCACACTGGGACATATGGCTCCCCATTCTACTCTATGTGCAGTAAAAAGCCACTGAGAAAGCCAATCTGAAAACATGAAAATACACTGCACTGCCTCGGTCATCTTTATAAGGGAAGGATTGGCTGAAAGCAAAGGCCGCGTGTGTGTATATATTTGTGTGTGAGACTGTCTGAAAGAGAGTACCTGTGTGTATCTGTGTGTATATACTGTACATGTGTGTATGCGTGTGTCAGTGAGTGCGTGCACGCGTGCCGCTCACCTTTGTGCAAACTATTAGCACTGGAATGCCCAGGTTGTGTGTGAGTACGTTCTCCCCCAGCGGCAGCACCACCTCCTCGTCCTCCGCCCCACCGGGAGGCCCTCGTCTCTGGGGAGAGCCCTGCGTCGCCTCCTCCGGCTCCGTGTACTCCTGGAAGTCCTTCACCACTACAGGGGAACCAGAGAGAGAGAGAGAGGGGGCACATCAGTACCATCAGAGCCAATCAGTGAGCCTGCAGTGCTGTGGTAAGTAAAGGAATAAAGGTGTTCTGGCATTAAACACTTAACCAGAGTATGCACTTAACCAGAGTACGCACTTGACAGGAGTATGCTGGATCCAATCAGGATCAGAACCAGCTGCAGAATACCTAGGAGTGTTCTTACATAGTGTAGTTATAAGGGATTGACAGAGCTCATTGATGATGTCATTCCTAAGACAGGTAGCAGTAAGCAGTGGGATCAAAGCTCCTAATTACACAGAACCTGCTGTAGCTCAGATAAGCGTACAGGTGGTAAATGAACGACACGCCAGCACCTAGCCCTAAAGCTAGCGGGCAGCCTTTTGACAGCGACAGAGAGAATTACTGTGCACGAAACAAGTCGTTCACATAATCAAGTGCCGACTACTGAAAGAGAAGCAGGTAATTTGTGGCTTCAGATCAAAGCCTGCGCTGTTTTGGGGAAAGGTAAATGTCAGGGTATGATCACAGACGTGCACAGGCAAACACTTAATCATTGTGTCAGCATGAGCCTATAAAAGCACTCTAAGTGAATCTGACAAATTCCTTCACGGAAAGCAAATTCCCAGCCGATGACACACTGTCACAGCAGCAATATGCTGACGCTGCTTTACTCTACACCATAAAATACGTTATGAACATAACCATTTTATTGCACAAGTGTGTGCATAGCAGATTAGAGTCTGGGAATTCACTTTCAGATTTATAGATATGGAAGAATGCACAAACGGCAAAAAAAGCACCTTCTCCTGGTACCACAGCTTTGCAAACATATTCGGTAACCTAACTTTCAGAAGACTGTTTGGCAGTTACATCCATACAATTAAAGTGCAGGTGACCAGACCCCTGGCGAAAACAACCATTCCCACACATCACAGTGACAGATAAGCGCTGATATCACTTGCTAACCGGCGTAAGGTTGGCAAATCGGCTCTTGTAGACTCTCACGGGGAAAGCACCGCTTCTCACACGGCACAATAAGCCAGCGGCCTTGAGGTCTTTTCCCCGCGCTTGAAATGACACCCGGGTGAGTCACCGCCCGCTTTCCTCCGGCCGCGAACATTCGCCGCCGCAAAAACAGGTTTGTCCAAGGCGCCGCGGTCGCCGTGGCGAGAGTCAGAAAGCGGGCGGACGGGCGGGAGGACGGCGAGCTCGGCCAATCTCCCGTGAGATATTCATAGCCAGAAGGGCGTGTGTGTACGAGCCAGGAGGAGGAAATGTGCAAGTGTGTGTGTGTGTGTGTGTGTGTGCAGCACACAAACGGCAGGGGCTGGATGGGTTGCCTTGGCTTGCCCTGATTCACTGCACGCTCACAGAGCTCTGGTCGATGGGTGATTTGGGAACAAGCAGTAGAACCTCTGTCGCTAGGTGAACCTGCTCCTCCGCTGTCCAATCAAAAATAAGTCAGTCGACAGTCTCCAAGCTGTAGCCTACGGGAGCTGCAGAAGCATTGGGCAGCAGGTACCAAGCACCAGGGAGTCGGAAAAAGCCAGCCAATAGCATGCTTCAACCCAGCATTCCAATGCAACCATTGGCCAGGCTATAACTGGAGCATGATACCAGCTTTATATTGCTGTGCTAGTCTACACAAAGCCCCAATAAACCAGGAAGGCACATTCTGACCTCCAGGCAAAAAACAAAATCACTGATCCAAGACCAGCTCACCCAACCTTAGTCCTCGGCCCAAGATTGCATAAAACCAGCTGAAACTGATCCAGAGTCAGCACTCAGGGGCAAAGTGGGTCTACGCCAAATAAAGGCTTTGGTGACAGCGCAGCACGACGGGATTGGGTGTTCAGACTGCGCCGCGGCAGCTCAACTCTTCCCAGGCAGCAGCCACAAAATATGTCACCACAGCCCAGTATCCATGGGAACGGGAGGGCTGCACTTCCTGTGGAACCTGAGGAATGCTGTAAGGATGTCCAGGAGGGTCACTGGTGCACCATCCTGTCTCTCAGCGAGGCACGCTTCCCCTGAAACACCAGCCCCTCTGATATAAACACCATCTGAGCACGTGCAGAAGCACAGATCTGTGGTACTACACCAGGCGATACCAGCCTACACCACAGGGGGGACTGTGGAGCTGTTATAAGAGATAAACTAGGCCAGGGCTGCCCAACCCTGTTCCAGGAGATCTACTGTCCTGTAGGTTTTCACTCCAACCCTAACAAAGCACACCTCATTCAGCAACTAGAGATCTTGGTGAGCTGCTAATTAGAAGAATAGGGTGTGCCACATTGGTGTTGATGTGAAAACCTACAGGGTAGTAGATCTCCACAATGCAAAGTCAAATGGCTATTTATTTTTAAAAATTAATATTCCAGGCCACTCAACAGTTCAGATGACAGAAGCAAGCAGGTTCACCTTCAAATGGCTCTTAATGTACCAATAAGTTTCCCCAAATAAATACTCCATGGATCAAGTCTTTCTTTGAATATTAAGATCCTTTGGAGCAAGCAGGCAAATTCTGACTGTTTTACAGCTCTGCAATTGAGTGCATACTGCATTATGTAGACACTGGCTGGTATAATAGCCTCACAGAATGACTCAAATCAGCGCTATTCAGACTCCTTAAAGTGTGCTCTAAGATTGTGGGGGAGTCTGGCAGATATTTCAAAGGGAGTGTGGTAAGACAAAGAAGAGAATAATATCACCAATGACACCTTGAGTGTGTTACATAATGAGTTTCAGCTTATGACATCACAGAGGCAATATGGAGTCCTACGGTACAGACGCATATGATTCAAGCGCTCTTATCTCAGAATCCATTTAAATCATTAATGCAAGGTCCAATGATGTGATTTCAACCTGACGGTGAAGGGAGGGGTTGAATCACGGAGATAGGCACGTGGAAGTAACACAGTTATGTTTTGTGTCGATGTATCCGACTTTCACGTTTGTAGCTACGTGAAACGGCACCGCTTTAAAATGCCAGATACATTTCTGTGCAATCAGGCAATTAAGTACGATCAGATCGCACAGCCCAGGTCATGTGACCCGTACAGCTTCCCTCCCCAAGATCAGACCCGTCTGAGGCCCGGCTCAACTCTGAGGACCTCCCTTTCATTTCTACCTCCTGTAACTTCACCCAAAGTTCATTTCCATGGCAACAGCCTTTGCCCTTTGACAGGCACCACAGTTAAAACCCAAGTAGGCCCATTTTGGGAGGAACCGGGCCATTCAGAATCTACGCATGAGAATGAAAAACGAAAATAACGCTCGAGTTGCTTTTTTATTTTGTTTGGAGGCGCAAAGTTCTTGAGCGTTAAGTGTGATGATCCCACAGTCATTAAACACTCAATAAGGCCTTATATGAGACAGATGAGCGTGACCACCAGGCCCTGCAGGAAGATGCCACCTCCCTGCCAAAAACAGCGCTGTCCTTTATTTGCACGGCCGGTGGCAGAGTCACATGGCTTTGTTTCTGGCTTCATTGTGAGCTTGTTGCATACACATGGGACGTCCTGGCCTGATACTTCATAAAGCTTTCGCTTTGTTACAGTAGCTGCTGATGCAAACGGGGAAATCCAAATGTGAATCTGTCACCATAATTACTCCTGTGTTATTGCCCACAATGAAGTCAGGAGGTTAATCAATAACCCATCAGTGTTAAAAGAAAAAATCCATATGTATATAAACTAAATCAAAAATTATACAGATTTATTTTTTTATTTTCAATCATACATACAATCTGCATACTATCGCATTAAAAATAAGGAACAACATGTGCATTTAACAAAATAGGATTTTATCCTTTGAAAAGAATAGTTTCAGTGATCTCCTAAATTTGTATGGATGTTATGGGACGATCCAGGTAGCTTACAGTGAGCTCCGCTTTCTGCAGCACAATAAACAAAGGGCTTCATTTGACCACAACGGGATTTGAATGGGCAACAGTCTGATCACAAGACGGTATCCATTTTCCCTGGAACTGTCTACCGTCTGTCACCCAGAACGGCTCAACAGGACCTGCACTGCCACAGTTAGCTTCCATCCACCTACTGCCACTGCTGTGCAAACATAGGTGGTGCCTAAACACATCACAGTGCATTCACTTCCACGTAGATCATTACCACAGTAATGTTCAGTTCATTTACACGATAGCCACGGTTATAAGGCAAGGTTTGTGCGGTCACACTGCCCTCTGTACTTTAAAGACGATTTTGGTGAGAACTCCCTGTGAGATCCCTGTCGTTCATATGGCCTGTCGACAGCCACGTCACAAGATAATAGTATATAAAGTTGTCATCTTTACGCATACATCACTGTGGTGAACACAGCATATATTTAAGCCAGCCATGATTACAATAAAGCCAATTCTCATCTATCAAGAACTGTCCATTCAACCATCGCATTAGAAGATCAATTACTCCTTATTAATAGATTAAGAATTACACCCTTTATGTAATATACAGATAATATAACTGCACTACAACAACCGCACATATCCAGAATGTCACAGGCACTGGCCTCTGGAACAGAGCATCATGGGATTGAGTCCCAGCTGAACCAAGGATGGTGGCTAGTCCCCAAAAAGCACGGAGGCAGCACTTCACCTCAAAAGTCTTCCTGGACAAATGGGGTATAAATGTGACACAAGGACATTTCTGCAAACCCCCCCCCCCCCCAGTACAGAGTGAATACTGTAACTTAGAGCCCTGAATCACACTTATAAATAAAGCCTCATCTATATTTGCTCAGCCAGACGCATGGAGCCGTGCTGACGTAGCAGGAGATCACTCCAATTGGCCGGTCCGGTTTCAGCGAGGACGACACTGACGCAGCACTCCCAGCGCCCAGAGCATCGCCATGCAACATCCTGTAAGACTTAATGGAGTGTGATGTAACTTCCTGTCAGCCCCTTGTAGCTCAAAGGGCTCAAAGCCAGGGACAGAAATAGCGCGCTCACCCACAGCAGCTTCGGCCATTGCGGGTCTTTCCGGACGCGGTTCTGTACTGACTGGAAGCCACTCGTGGGCTGCCTGTACACAACGCTAACTTAACGCTAACCTGCTTCTGGGAGAAACCAGAATGCCTTAATCCACTGCCCATTTGAATGATATTTCAATACTGTCCTTGATTACAATGCGAGGAAAAATGGACCTCTATCTATGTAAAAAGCTGTCTCTGGGTGCAAGCAGAAGTTAAACCGCAAGTAATTTCACAGTAGTAGGTGGGGCTTGCACTATCTTTGACAGTTTGCCAAACGTTCCGCGAGGCTTACTGTATATATCTATACTCCTACAGATAACCGCCAAGGAACCTTTGGTCACTACACTGAGAAATCGGGACTCTTTCATAAGAGGGCATGTTTTTTAGCGGAGTGAGACGGAGTGTGTGCTGTGGTCCACTCCACTATGGATTGAAACCTCTTGCAGGAATACCGCTGCACACCGATTACATCGGTCCAGTTTAGCGTATTTCGGGGAGCTGGCAAACATCTGGCCCAGTGTGAAGGGTGTCGTCTGGCCTCGATTTTAAAAGCTTAAAAGGCTAAAAAAAAAAAAAACCACTGCTGGTATTTTTGAATGTGAAACCACAGCAACGCGGTGAAAAAACAGAAACACCGAGCAGTCGACAGAGAACTTCCCCTTCCTCTTTCTTGCACAGGGGTCAAGTTTCTCACCAGCACTGTGGGCATTAACCCCTTGTGCGCAGTGAACTTGCACTGCACTTCCGCTTCAATAATTAAAACCCTTCTAAACAGTAAGCCACCGTGAAATCAACTGCGTTCAAATCCTCGTATGCAACTAACTTTGAAAGTTAAACTTAAACCAAGCGTTGAATGATTTTTCAAGTTCATTCCTCTCACTTTCAAACTGACACATGTCCTGGGGTCAGATGCACACACAACCTTGACTTGCTTTATCACAACACTCCCAACTCCTGGGACTCTTCAGAAGGTATTTTTGGTTGGCCTTTTTCTCTGAGCACCTCGGGGGGGAGACTGGGCATGCAAAGCCAAAGCACAAACAGCCAGTTCATAAGTCAGGCCTGTTATTTTCAAAATCTAGGAAAGAAACAATAAGACATTTACAGCAGAACATTCCAGAGAATTCCGCTTGTACTCTGTACTGACCTCCCAGCTAAGAACAGTTTAAATAATCTTGCTCTCTCTCTTACACACAACATGGACGACGGAAGGCCTGTGCTGTGTGACTTCCCATTTTCTATTCCCCTCCACTGCACCTAATGACATCGGACTGCACAGACTCCAGATCTGCTGTCTAGCCGGCCACGCCCCTCAAAGGTTTCCATGGTGATGGCCAACAAGTTGCCATGAAGAACAAAAGGGCCCGGTTCCACCTGTACCTGCACATTACAGAAAGCAGGACCCTGGACCTCTTGCATCCATACCAGACTGCTTGCCCCTGGAACTCACATACAATCAGTGAACTCTGCACATCACAGCTCAAGAGCCAAATTTCTTGGCAGGCACTCACCTGGTCCTTCCTGGTAAAGTATCACAAGAAGCAACAACAGACCAATGATGCTCAGTGATGCTCAACATGATGCTGTCCATTTAGCGCTATACCGTTATGCATAAAGACAGCCTGAGTCGTTAAACCGCAACAGGCATTGCCAGACTGTGATTTGGTTTGCAGGCCTGTGAAATCTCACTAATAAGGAACCGCTTGACTTCCGCTTCACTGTCCTGCCATGAAAGTGAAAGACTGCCCAGTCTTCAGCCAACCACCTCTCTAAGGCACCAAAATCAAATAACAGCACACACCAGCCAGCTATTCTAACCCCACTAAGCCGTGTGAGTAAGTCAGGCCACAGAGGACGACACCGGGCCCCAGAGCGGGCTGGAGCGCGGACAGCCGCGGGGGGGGGGGGGGGGTCGAGCGCCTTGAAAACTCACTCTTCTGCTCCATGGCCCTCATCTCCTCCGGCGGGACCTTCAGCCGGTCCACGTGGTCGCGCAGCACGCCCGCCCACTTCCGCAGCGACTCCATGATGGTCCAGGGCCGCGACATGTCCGCCACGAACACCGCCAACGTGTCCTGCAGCGACTCGGCCGACACGGCGAACTTCAGCAGGCCCTTGTGGTACAGGTCCCCGTCCAGGATCCACACGTTGCAGCGCGTCAGGTCTACGGGGGGGGAAACAGATCGTTATTTGGGGCAAGCAAATTTAAAACACATACAAAATACTAGCCAGTCAGCTGCTATGGACTGCTGGGTCGACGCCTTGCTGGAACTCATCCTTGACAGGTCTTTGCCGGTGAACACCCATGTATGTAAACAGGTCCTTGGACCTGAGCCAGCTCAGCGAGACGTGAAATTTCAGCTAGTCTCTAGAAGAGACCTTCGCAGTCAAACCTGCGGATGACTCGGCAGGTAAAATTCACACACAGCTTCAAAAATCAACAACATCACATCTGTGAAAGGGAGTGGAATTTTCCATCGGCTGGAAGGTAAAAGGATTCAGGTTCCCTTAACCCTCCCACACCGTGAATGGACTCATCATTGACAGCATGAGAATTTCTCTTCTGTGGGACACCTTAATAAAGTTATGCGCCAATAAGCCATTTTGAAAATCACACTAGAAAACCAACTTACTTGTTTCACTTGGCTTTTGCAAGTGTCACAGTTAAATTTTTTCCCCACTCAAATGAACTAGAAAAAACAGATGCCTTAACGTACCATCTCGGTCTTCGTCGTGAACGTTCAGGTACTGGTACTCCAAGCCCCGCCCTTTCTTATTGTGTTCCGCTCCTTGGAGCTTCGCCATGATCGTCGTCTTTCCTGAGCCATCCTCGCCTGTGGGGAGCACGAATACTGCATTGAAGGAGCCTCCACACTGACAACGAGGAAAGGCCTCAAGCCACTGGTCACAAGCATAGGACTCCCAAATCACACATCCACTATGTGCCATGCGTTGTTCAACAAAATACTCAGGCGCCCAACCTGGGTTTGGACTCACAAGTTAATGTGGGCAAGGCAAAAAGGGAATCGGAATAAAACTGTTCATTACTTCACCAGTGAACAGTAGCTGGTACTCGCTGCGTTTATGTACAAGCAATACAAAGTGCACAGGGGAGAAAAAAACATTTCTGAAATAAAAGTCAAACGGCTATCATCGGGCTACATATAGAAAGTAGTGTTAACAGGAATAACAAAGCCAGGAACAGGATAATGTTCAGCACTATTACAGTATCCTGTTTTCTGCTTTTTACCATTTAAAAACATATCTGTTTCCAGAAGCCAATAAACACATTAGTCCACTGGTCTGACAAGAGGTTTTTAAAAATATTTTCTAACAGTGTGTGAAGTATTGGCAGTGTATATTTCTCCTCAGTCATAAGACACAAGGGGTAGCTAAAAGGTAAAAAGATATATATTTATTTTGATTTGCAAATGTGACATTTCCTGCTATCTGCAATATATATATATATATATATATATATATATATATATATATATATATATATATATATATATATATATATATATAATTTGAATTGATATACGTGTGTACATATATACACACATAGTGCAGACAGGAATCATCAGTCAGGCCAGTGGACTAAGTAACTGATACCGTGCTGTAATGAATGAGTATTTTAGGACTGATGATAGAACGCCAGTTTTTACGTAATCGCAATGGCTTACAGAGATGCCATTTGATAGAAAGCATTACAGTGAGACAACAAGGCGTTTAAGATTCCGGTGGTTGGACTTCACACTTACCGAAAACCAAAATATTTTTCCCAGATGGTAATTTGGAACTGGACCGGGTGGAAACTTCGCTTAGAATAGAGGACCTAAAGTAACAGCGAGACTGCATTAATAATAGATAGCCTGACATTGATTCTCCGTTCACATGACTCCGCAGAATTAATCCACCAGCAAAACAAGCAAAAATAAATATATATTCTAAAACTATTTTTTACATTTTACAACATTAAGACAGTATTGATCAAGTACACAATAACACCAGGCTTTTCTTTTCAAGTGCTCGCTAGACATTGCTTTTTGACAGCGAGCTAGCTAACTTACATTAGCCACCTAACGCTAACGTTAGCTAAAAAGACAGTTAAGAATAGGCTTGGCAGCGTACGCCAAAACAATAACATTAGCTTGCTAGCGACCGGCATCCTCGTGTGCCTGTCCCAAGATATCCTCAATGTCAAAAATGAACAAGTGTTGGAATATAAAGAAACGTTACACATTTTACTATTTGACTGATCTTCAGGCCCGTGCTTTGTTGGCAGGGACCAGCCCAGCTAGCCAGTTCGACCGATAGGAAGAAAACCTGGATTTCTAACTGCTAGCATGCTAGGTTATACACTAGCTACGGACAATGCAAAGTAAGCTATATACCCAGCTAATATCTCACAGTATTCGCCATGGATTTGCAGCCCGAGACCCTGTGCGTCGTTGCTGTATTCCTCTTTAGAGGCTCGGTTAGAAAGAAACCTTTGTCTACTGACAGCTAGCTAGTTAACGTCCACTGGCGATACAGTTTGGAAGACATCCCCGGCCGGTTTGAGAAATAGGATGCCCCAAGACTCCCGGAATGACAAAGCAGGATTGCCACGCTGTACTTAACAAAAATACAGTATTAGTGGGGATTACTGGTACTTGCCACAAGTTCTGTCCTTCTTCATCCTCATTACTATTTTCTAGGGTGTCGCCAGCCCCGGCTGCGCCCAGGAGCTTCTTCTCCAGCACGGGAGCCATCTTGTTACTGTAGCCACAAAGAGAGGCATCACCTGGGCGCATTAAGGACCCCGGGTAGAATGCACTGCAAGACCATCAAACTCGGCCACTCCCTACATTTTCCATATCATTAAATATTATTTATCACATGGATTACATTTTATTACGTTATGTTAGTGAATACGGGCAGATTACTCCGATAGATTTAATATTTTGATAAGGCAACGAAATAGACATCTCAGAAGGCGTCACCTCTCTGAAAATGATGTCATCATCCGGAGTAGCCACCGTGGATGTAGCCACATGGAGCCTCCACTGTCAGGGAACAGTGAGGACGCCTGGCGCTGATAAGGGGAATCGGTTCGTACAGTTAATTGGGGCGCGCCGATTTGGGTGTGTCTCCTCAATCAGTGCTATGTTGTTTCTTGGTTAAAATGCCTCTACGTTCCGCGTAATGGTGTGGGACAATATATTGCTTTAAATTGTTATAATGTACGAATTAAAAAGGTTGTGTTGTAAGTGCCATTTTCTAATATAATTGTAAACGTTTTAAAAAGTATTGCAGTAATATGCCTTTTTTGACATTGAAGAATAAAGGGCGATTATAGTTCCTGCTTTACGCCCATAGGTCCTGCTGGCGAATGCTGTTTCAATTCAATACATGCGATGATAAATGAAAATATTCCGTTTTAGTAGATGGCGATGTTATTATACGTATTGGCTCCATCTGGTGGTAAAAATTCGGTACTAGGTCCCCTTTTGTCGGCCCTGGCAAAAAGATGGAAACAACTAACGGATTAGCAGAAGCAAGGCAATATAATACCAATGTATAAGAAATGTTTTCGTACTGATCCAGGGAACTACAGGCCTGTCATTTTAACATGCATCACATGTAAAATACTGGAATCAATCATTAGAGACAAGTTAGAATTGTTTCTTGAAAATAACAACACCCTAAGGGATGTATTTTGTGAGGGAAAGTCGTGCCTGACAAATCATTTGGCATACTTTGGGGAAGCTACCAAGTGTTTTGATTGTAGCAGAGCTTATGATATTATATATTTAGATTTCCAAAAAGCATTTGGTAAGGTACCACATGAGAGACTCACTGTCAAAATGAAGACAGTAGGAATTATAGGTGGTATTTCAGAGTGGGTTCAGCACTGGCTACTGGGCGGGGCATAAAGAGTAGTTGTCGAAGGGATCTTATCTGAACACGGTACTGTGGGAAGGGAGTTCCACATGGATTGCTGCTGGGACTACTGCTCTTCCTCATTTATATAAATGAGGACATTTATATAAATGACCTTGACGGGGACATTGAAAGTTCATTCATTAAATTTGCAGATGATACAAAACTGGGAGGTTTAGCTAACAGTTTAGAATCTTTTAAAGTAATCCATGTAGATTTTAGCAAAATCCCAAGGTGGGTGGAAACCTTGCAAATGAAATCCAGAATAGCTAAATGTAAAGTTTTACATGTGGGAAACAAAAACTTAAGGCAGGACTACTTTACGAGAGGAACAAAATTGAAATGAGCTCAGTTTGAAAAAGACTTTGGAGTAATAGTTGATCAAAGTCTTTTTGGTTCTAGGCACTGTGCTGTAGCAGTAAAAAAAAAAAAGAAAAGAAAAAAGGCCAACAGGATGCTGGGATATATAGCCAAATGTATTGAGTATAAATCCAAGGAAGTTATACTTATCTTATACAATACCTTTGTCAGTTCTGGGAATAGTACTACAAAAAAGATATAGAGGATCTAGAAAAGGTTAAAAGAAGGGCAACTAAATTGGTTCCTGGTATGAATGATAAAAGTTATGAGGAAAGACTTAAGATGCTTAATCTTTTCAAGCTTAGTAAAATGAAACTTAGGGGTGATTTGATTTAGGCTTTTAAATTCATAAAAGGGATTAACAAATTAAACTACATTAGAGATTTTTCAGGCTGAGTTCTGTCAGTAGAATGAGGGGATACATGGAAATTAGCTAAATGTAAATTGCACACAGATATTATGAAGTATTTTTTTCACATAGAGAGTAGTCACTGAGTGGAGTTGCCTGCCAGGTCATGTAGGAGGGACATAAACTCTGGGGGTTTTCAAGACCAGGCTTGATACAGATAGTATTGATCCAGATACTATCTAGCTTGTAGGAAACCAAGCACTAGGAACACAGAAAAAGTGTGAGAATGTTGGGCTGACTGGCCCATTCTCGTTATTATGTTATGTTACAACATCAATCAATCAATCTTTATTTATATAGCACATTTCATACAGTGGCTGTAGCCCAATGTGCTGCACATTGGGCTACAGCCCAATTAACTATGAAACACAGCATTGTCCGGACGGTTGTGCTTCTAAGGAGTGAGAGCCTTTGCATGAATGCCATTGCAAATAAAGTTTAGGATCGTAATGTTTTCGGATTAGTCACAGAATCTACTCAGTGGATACCAAATATCATTACGAGGCAGAAATGAACTTAATTAAATGAGACTCCATCCAGACTCTAGGAAAACCGTGCCAAGTGCCACGGGCCACTTCATCGAGTTGTAAGTTGCTGACCCACTCAGATCCTTTTCCTGGAAAAGAGATGCGTTATTTGGTGCGGAACTGTAGGAGGCCACCAAGGTTTATTTTAGCTGCCTGAATGAGGCTGGAAAAAATGCAGCAATTTGCATAGTGGGCTGAAGCCAGCGAGCAGTCTGTGTTTCAGGGGGCTACCAAACGAGTGCACTGCGTCGTTTGGGAAGGCAGTCAATGAGGGAATGCGCTGCATTCCAGGAAAACATGACATCAGTTAGGGAAGAGACCGTCTCTGCCGTTGAAGCTAACTTGGCAACAGAAAGAGGGGTGACTTAATGCACTAAAGGTCCCCAGATCCCCAAGACAAAGTCTGTCCTCGGACCCCTCACATTTGGAACAACTTGCAAAAACAAAATGATAAATTGGACTCCTTACTGCTTTTAAGACACTTCCAAAAACTAATATTGAATCTTGTCGATTTTGATTGCAATTATTTTAATTTTTTAAGTTTTGCTTTAATGGTTTTTTTTACTGCTTTTATTTATTTTATTTTTTAACAAATGTTTTAACTATTTATTCTTTGGTTTATTGTCTTACCTGGTTTTCTTCATCTTGTTCTTTTATTTGGAATTCAGCAGTATTATAACTGAGGGGCTTTCTCTCAGTGCTTCTCTGGGGTTAAACATGAAGCACAGTTAGGCACCAGGTTGTAGTTTTGATTCTCTGGGGGGGGGGGGGGCACTGCCATTGTACCCTTGGGCAAGGTGCTTAACCTGAATTGCTTCAGTGAAATTCTTTACATACAATCTACCTGTAGAAATGGATTGTACGTAAAGAATTTAAGCTGAGCAAATCGCTCTGGATAAGATTAGCCGATAATGGCCTAACATGTCAAATCAAATGTGGCGTGGGAGGTGTATTGGAAACAGTAGCAGTTCTTACCAACCAAAGACCGGAAAATTCTTTGTCTAAAATGTGCTCATTTGTGCTTCAGTAAATAGAGAATCTTCAGGATGAGAACATTGAGCTCAAAGATTAGAGAAAGACCAGTGAACAGAGCAAGAAGGGACAAGGAAAGGCATCCATTCAGAAAGACTAGATAAGAGAGGTAAAGACGTGGTCTGCAAGGCTGCTCCTTAAGCTCTGCTGGGTTTTTTTTCACCTTAAAATCAGCACCCAATTCAGGCCCATCCATCCAACCATCCTCTATACCCGCTTATTCCTGGTCAGGGTCACGGGAGGTACAGGAGCCTATCCCAGCATGCACTGGGCAAGAGGCAGGAATACACCCTGGAGTTCGCCAGTCCATCTCAGGGCAGACACAGGGTTACATACCCTGGTTATAGGATTAGGTAACTTTCTGGGGATTTTTGGTACTATTCCAGATTTAGTGTATGTTTTTCATTGGCCCGGACACATTTTATGTTCAATGGAACATATTTACGGTGTACGGCTACCTGATATTTAGGGGTTCTAAAGCAAGGCAATATGTCTTGAGTCTGGCTTGTTGTTATTCACTGTGTGTTAATATGCAGGACTACATACTGCATACCTCTTTTTCCATGCTTAAAAATGTAACTGATTATATTTGAACTAATGGAATGCTGGATTCTGAAACTATTCTCTCAATGTCTAACAGACAGCAGTTAACTTGATTGCAATAATGAATGTCTTAATGGTGTGCTTTTCTGTATCTGGTCGTGAATAGGTTGGTTTTTCAATTTCAGATTGCATCACTGAATTAATTGAGAGATTATTCTGGGCATGGTTAATGCATTATTAATGCTATTTTTTATGTTCTGGTACAAAAACACTTAATAGATGTGTTTCCACGTTAGTCAATCAGTACCTTTGAGAAAGGCAGATTTTGACATACTGGACAGCTAATGAATGTGCAGGATTATGCAAGAGGGCCTTTGAATCTTTGGAGCCCTTGCATTGTGAAAGTATAACTGCTGAAGCCTGTGAAACAGGACTTGTTGCGGATCAGTTAACAGAAGTTATCCCACCTCCAATTCTTCGGTAAGGAAAAGTACTTAATCAGTAAAGCTTGGTTACACATTAGGGTTTGTGCCAAAACACACACACATGCACACACAAAATCATTTTACCTATAGCACAAATAACGTAATCAGCAGAAATGATAAAACCCCATGTTTGTTCTAAGCCAGCCTGAGCCAGATGGAGACGCAATTAACAAAGAAATCTTTATTGCAAGAAGAAAAAATACCCCATCAATGTAAAACAATTGAAGCCCACTGCGACTTGAATGGGGCTTGTAATAAGTGTCGAGATTACCAATAGACATTTTGCCCTGAATACCCCCAAAGCCTACATTGTGGGGAAAGGAGCATGTAGACCCCCTCCCAACCCCATAGCCTCAATTTCCCAAGGGTCCTCCATATGGCTGAAGGGTTGCCATGACCACAGATTTAAGGTGGACGGGGGAGAGTCCTGCTCTGGGGAGTGCTAGCATGCCAAAACTATGAGTCACAAGAATGCCCCTGAAACATGACCGTCTCTATTACCTCTGCTTACTATAGAGTCCTGCTGTTCAGACAAAGGACAAACAAACACTGTAGCCCACAGGAGGAGCAAGAAAACCTATATGCCCCACTAGTCCTTCTAATAACCACAGCCAAATTAAAAATGTGAGTCACTTTTTACGACTACTGGTCGCATTAAGCCGACTGTGTTGTGCATACTTGTGGCTCTTTGGTGCCAAAACATCCTGCACTGCAGGTCCAGGAAAAAGAACCTTGCAGGCATTTTCCAGCCTTCATTACTTGCAAAACCAACAAAAATATCATTTAAACAGTATTTCACACAAATTAGCATGAATTCTTGTCTCCTGCCCTCTTCTGGACATGATTAATCAACTGATACACTGGGTTGTACACTTGTGTTTGTGGTTCATAAACCATGTAAACCTCATGGATATATCATAAGCTGCTGAGAGAAAAATTGGCTATCCATGGACTTACTGGTTAACAAATGTATCTAAAATATAAATTATGAAGGGAGGGTTGGCTTATGCTCTCTCACAAACTATGTGACCCCTAGTACCAATGCAATAAGGCCACTGATTTCAGTGGCGATACTGTACAGTACGCAGAAAGGTTGGTGCAGTTACACTGTTGTAACACAAGGGGCTGCTCTCATCACAGTCAAACACATCCAAAAAATAATTTCAGTTTTGTGAACTTATACCTACTTAAGTACCCTTTTGGTAAGCTTGTTTACATATGCTATATTTGTTGGCCACCGTGTTAGGCACAATGCACACATACCATAAATCTTCAACGTTCCAAGGGCCCACCCTCGAGCCAAAAATAGCTCGCCATGGGAACTCGAGATTGACCCCAGGTTATTCCAGCGAATCTCAGAGTAATTGTGTAAAGTGCTGTGCTAAAAACATAATAAGTTTAAATTCTGAATTATGAAAAATTCAGGCTAAAATGACTACAAGCTCATTTAAATGTGCTTAACTTTCGGTACTTCAATGAGTAAAGGTCTGTACACCAAATAGCAACATTTAGCCTGTCTTTCCCCATGAGTAGGAGGTGTATTACAGCTGTTATCTTAATATGACAAAAGGTCGGGATTGTGAAATTGTTACATTTATTTGTTGAATCCAAACCAATATCTTTCCAGAAACAATAAATAAATAAATAGCATGGAAAAGGAGCCTCCCCCATATTGCCTCCCCCTCCTCAGACTCTTTCAGATAGATAGTCTCTCAAATATCAACATAGCTGGAAAATGTTATACCATGGCCATTTTTTAAAAACCCATAAAGAATTTTTAAAGTCCTCATAGAAATACTGGGTCCTCATAGAAATACTGGGAGCCCCAAATCCCTCTGAAGCAATATGAGCCATTTTGAGGCAAATGTTGTACAAGGTCAGATCATTATTGATTAAGCCTTAATCCTGATGGGCTATATACACACGATCAAAAGCCTGAGCTCCCTCTCTTGTCAGGTTGTGTGTGATGTAATCAGAGCCACCAATATCTCCCTTAACCCTTTTCTATGGTTTACCACCACAGATTTACATTGATTGCATCAAACGCCCAGTCCACTGACCTAACAGGTAAGACTGTGAACAATTATGTGTGTGGGTTTTATTTTTATCTTTTGCTTTTTCTGCTGGATCCAGATAGCTGCTTTTGCACAAACAGCCATGCTCAGCCTTCAAATAAGATTAGATTCCACTGCATGTTGGGAGAAATCATACCTCATAAATCAATAAGACCCTGAAAAAAATGCAATATGAGAGCATTTGTGTGGGAAGGTATATATTTGCTCAGCAGACAAATTCCTTGTGACTCTGGTGCAGAAAGTATTGCAAACAGCCACAAAATGTCTACTACAACTGTTTTTTAGTCAGGCGATATTTCAGCTTATCATAAACGCACAGCATTGTCTTTGGATATTTAACATGTAATAAGGAATGGCAATACCTGGAATGCCTGGAATTTCTGTGTCCTGTCTCAGACTCATACACACAGGCACGTGCTTGCAGTCACACACACACACACACACACACACACATTCATAATGAACAATGGACACGCACACATACTATACATTCCACCCATTACACACACACATACACACAAAACCTTTTTCCTGTATGTTTCCAAAGGCTAGTTGCAAACTGTGAATCTGTTTCTTTCTGTTCATTTCCTCTAACACACCTCCCTGTGTTTCTGTGAGCACCCACCCAAGTAATGCACAGGCAAGGAAGTGGCGTGGGTAAGGGTGTTTTTAAAAGGAAAGCAATATTTCTTATGACCTTCTTGTCCACCTTCTCAAACAATGAATAAACACAAGGAACAGCACGGGACCACTCTGAAAGCACAGGCCAGAGGGTAGATGACATTCAGCTGTGTTGACTTATCCAGGGCCATAGTGTAAAGGTGGAAGTTACATAATTTCAAATCCAAATAATGTTTTTACATACACATGTATGTACAATACATACAATTCGAACCATTTTTTTTATTTTTTGTTGCATTACATAACTCAATTGTGGACGAATGGTCTGTTGCTTTTGCGCGGGGGTAAGGGGCACTTGTCAGTTAAGATACAACATTTTGTAAATGTCACCTTCGAAGGGAAATCACGTTTGGTCGGAAGAGGGGAAGGCTACTCATTACCCAGTGTACCTTTCCGTCCTCTTCGGGGAGGGGGGGCTATCAACCAATAGGTCACCACAGTTCGTTGAGAAATTATGCAAATTGTTTAAGGGGAGTGGAAAAACTAAATCACCAACTTTGAAGTTCACCGAAGACAGTTGCTATAGTGACCGTTTAAGAAGAAAAAAAGTGAAAATAAGAGAGGGCATTATTCCTAAAACGAATAAAGCCTGTTTAATCTACAGAAATATGCAACAGGACAGGGGGGAGGGTGACGAGGAAGGAGAGGGGGAGGGGGGAAGGGAGAAGGGGGGTGTGGGCAGAGTAAATTGTGATAGCGACAGATGTCTTGCAAACAGTAAGTTTAAGAGGAGGGGTACTTTTAAAAAAAACACTCAGTCGGTCTAAGATTGCACCTCGGTGAGTGAGCAGGATTCGCTGCAGCTGTCAGTCGCGAGCTTGCTCTTAGCTCAGTTCGTGCTCAGCCTTGCAGGGGAGAAGATCAGACCACCTACTCTCCCAACCGCTCGGGTTTGAAGGTTTAATCTCAGCAGCAAACCAGGTTGGTTTATCTTTTTCTTTTTCTTTTTTTTTTTTTTAAAAATCCATTTTTTATTTCTTGAAAAAACACACGGTTGATACTGGTTTTGGTATGTTGCTTTAGTAAAAGAGCGACAGAATGAACATCTTGAACTGAGCTCGGATCGGCTCCCCTTTGTTCTCCTGTGCGTGTGCACTTTTTTGCACGATGACCAGATTTACCCATTCAGCAATTTGCGATTGTGTTGTAATTCTAGCCTACGCTGAATAAAATATATCGCTGCCGTTTTGTTCAAAAGAGTTCGGGGTAGATCGTGTCGAATCAGCGCAGTTGGACATTGAGAGCTTTCATTTACTCTGCGAAACAATGTCATCCGTACAAATTAATAAAATAAATAAATAAATAAAAATCACCAAGGGGGGTTTCGCTGTGGGGGTCCCACTGGTGCAGAATTGAGTGTTATATTTAATAGTAGGCCCATTATGGATTGTTGGTTGGTATTTTTTTAAACGCGTAGTTTCTTGGTGTTTTCGGCCAATTAGCCAGAAAAGTAGAATATTGCGTGTAAAGAATTTACACACCTGACTATTTCGTTTATGTTTTGCGGGGATGTTGATGAGCAACGATTTAATTGTAAGAATCATTCTGATCACGAAGTAAGAGCTTATAATAAAGCAACAAGGTGGTTGTTTAAATAGTCAAAATTTGATACGAAGCGTCCACATGGCTTAACTATGGTTATGGATCTTGGTATGCGTTTTCTTGTTGCGCTGAATAATACATTAACGCGTCTCTGGCTGACATGATTTATAGTTTTCTTTTTTTACGATACTCCTGTACAACATTTAATGTTTTCATATTGTGCACGTAGGCTGGTTGAGCATCTGCTGATCGTTAAGTGATCCTGAACAAAAAGAGAGGGGAGGAGCGGGGGATGGGGTTAGAGCCGGAATCTTACCATTTGTGCTTTACTGTGGTGATTTTTTTTCGTCCTTAAACGAATTAGCGATTCCCATTTCCTTTGGATTGCGGTGGAAAACCTAGCTAGTTCGAGGTGGGTTTCGGCGTAGGCTACACTCTCCCCGGTAAACGCAGCCAAGTTTACTTTGATACCATCCGTAGCCCCCGTACTGCACACCCACTGGGAATTTAATACAGTTGTAGTGGAATTCCACATGTTCTTGTCGAATCTTTGATGTAAGCTATCTATATCGATTCTGCGTTGTGAAAGTAAGTCCAACAATAAGCCTCTACATTTTCCTTCTGACTTTCGGCATTTTTAGCCTATGGTGCAAATTTGTTAATGGTGCTTGAAGCAATCTCTATCTGTGGACTAATTGGCATATTAAGCGGGGGGGGGGGGGGGGGGGGGGGGGGGGGGGGGGGGGGCAGGGATTCGGAATGATCATCATGTTGCACCATTTTAAACGTTTTCGCGATAAGCACTTAAATGTGAAATAGCCTAGCCTACTGTAGCCTATATGTCTTTTCAAACCTCCATTTCACTCGAGGCTAACGCTTGCTGCATTTAACCCATGGATATCAGCGAATGGATTGATCTGCAGCATGGAGTCCCTTCTCGATTGCCCCCAATGCAGCACTATGGACAGCTCCCATTATCATCATGCCATGCTGC
The DNA here is from genome assembly GCA_039654925.1 of Anguilla pacifica. NCBI lineage: Eukaryota > Metazoa > Chordata > Actinopteri > Anguilliformes > Anguillidae > Anguilla > Anguilla pacifica. The sequence continues at coordinate 60,756,359 of CM077288.1, forward strand.
ATAAATAATTATGCAATGGGGAGAAATCCAGTACAGCCCCCCCGCCCCACACCCCCCACGTGCCAGTGGTTAATTGATTACACCGTTGGTGTCACGCGTTCTTGTCTGCAATATTTTGAGCGCTCTTTCAACCCTTTGGTATTTGCCGGAAAACCAGACATTTCCGCAGAAGCATGTTTCTTCAACATAGAGATACTAAAGGTTTACCAAACTCTTATGAACCACACTCTACACGTTTCTGTTCCGGGGGCGTGGAATTTTCTCTTGGTGTAACATACAGCCATCTGTAAGCAATACGTCTAAAACTGTCAATAGGTAAGATTTAGTTCCTTCTCACATCTTCGTTTGTTTTGAATGGCATTAAGAGTTATTTGTCTGTAAACCTGACATCTTTGGGAGTTTCATTTTTCTCGAATTTAGAAAGATCAGCGAAAGAAAGGTCATAGCCACATTCGCAGCTTTACAAAAGATTACATGGATTCACAACGGATTTTTTTGTTCAGCGAAGAACGAAGTTGGAAATGATGCACCATTTTGCTTTGTTCAGACTTGCTCTTACTGTGCACACGAAAGAAATGGGAAACTCCTTTTACGAGCACGTGATTACAGCAACAGCCCACTACCCTTATCAGTGGAGGGGACTTTCATTGAGCAGTGCATATTGTACTTGCACAAAAAGTAGGCTACCATCTGACGTTAGTGTAACAATGCAGTGGATATTTTGTGTAGTTCAGTGAATCATTTGTAGATTTCCTTTGAGCTTTCTTACATATCCAGAAAGTCTGAACCCAAAGCCCTGTTTGTGTGTGCTTAACTATTTGCAAGGCCCCTTCTAATAGTTACACAGTAGGCCTACTGAGCTGTTTGCCTACTGGATCACCTTAACTGCAGGGAGAAACCAGTTTGTTAAAATATTACTATATGCCAACAGATCTTTGAGCGGGTCCCTCCCTCTGTTGCATTTCTGTGCAGGAAAAACGGCCATGTTATTCCAGGAGTAGAAGAGTATGTCGTCACCAAATTCCCTGAACCCTTGTCTAAGAGCATAAGTGTTTCTTGTTGTAATTTCGGTTCTTTCAAACCGCCCCCATCCCTCCCCCCTCCGGGACCTCCTCTAGGTTGTCATTGAGAGATTGTACCAATGGGGATAAAATGTGATGCTGAGTGGGCACATATGACCATATAAAGGGACAGAGCATTTTGGGTGGGTGGATGGATGAGTGCCATTTATTACCCAAGATTCCCAAACCCCCTACGTATGCGGTTCTCACGGGCATGGAGTGAAGTGAAGACGTTCAGTGTCGTTTCTATCCAGTTCCCGTTAGCTCCTTGACACCACTGCAACTCCCACATTGGCAGAGTGCACCTTAAGCTGAAAAATAGCCCTGGAGTTCCTTAGTGGGTGGTCTTTATGAACAGGGTGAGTCAGGCTGGCCGTGCAGCGATGTGTGCTCCGCCTTTGGTTCTGGAGATTAGACCTCCAGTTTCGTTTCTGCCACACTGTGAGTCACTTATAAATGCATGTCGGCGAGGCCAGGAAGACTCGCCGTGGCTCTCTTAACTCCAAACGGAAGGAGGGCAAAGGGGTCGGTCTTTTTTTCACCAGGCACCTACAGAACTCGGCTCGGGCTCTGCTGTAAAATAACTGTGGGTTAATTATTGCTTGTAGGAAACGCCATGGGAGGCAAGCTGAGCAAGAGAAAGAAGGGGTACGATGTCAGCGACCCTAAGGCCGCCAAGGCCGCCGCCGGCCCTGAGCCCGTGGAGGTGAAAGCTCCCGCTCCCGTCGTCGCCGCCGAGACCGCGGTGGAGGCCGTCGTGGCCGCAGAAGCGGCGCCGGCCGCGGTGGACCAGGCGCCAAAAGAAGAGCCGGCGCCACCGCCTGCTGCCGAAGAGCCGGCCCCAGAAGCGGAAAAGCCAGCGCAGGCTGAAGAGCAGGCCCCTTCAGAAGAGCCGGCTCCAGCAGTGGAGCAGGCGGTAGCCGTAGAAGAGCCAGTTCCCGCAGCCGAAGAGCCGGCAGCAGCCGTAGAAGAGCCAGCCCCCGCAGTAGAAGAGCCAGCCCCCGCAGTAGAAGAGCCAGCCCCCGCAGTAGAAGAGCCAGCCCCCGCAGTAGAAGAGCCAGCTCCTGCCACAGAAGAGCCAGCTCCTGCAGTAGAAGAGCCAGCTCCCGCAGTAGAAGAGCCGGTGGCAGCAGTAGAAGAGCCAGCACCAGCCGCAGAAGAGCCCGCACCAACAGTAGAGGAGGCGGCAGCACAGGAGGTCGTCCAGGAGGTGATCAGCGCCGAGGCCCCAGTGGAGGTCCCTGCAGCCACAGAAGAAACTACAGACAAAGAGCCCGCTGTGGAAGAACCCACACCTGAGCCCGAACCCGAGGCCGTCGCACTGCTAGCGGACGAGCCCACCGCGGACCTGGCGCCGGAGCCCGAGGCGAAGGCGGAGGACGAAGCCCCAGAGCCCGTCCAGGAGGAAGCCCCTCCCCCTCCCCCTCCCGCAGTCCCAGAGGAGCCTGCGCCGCTCAGTCTAATCGAGCCGGAGAGCGCCCCTGAGCCCGCTTCAGAACCTGAGCCTGCGGTCGCCCAGCCAGAGGCCGAGCCGGAGGCCGAGCCCGAGCCCGCGGCGCCGGATACCGCCGGCCTGGAGGGCGACGCGGCCGAGGCGGCTCCCAGCCTACTGGAGGAGGTCGCAGAGCTGGTCCAGGCCGTGGTGCCGGGGATCCTGCTCAGCTCCGCCGCCCCGGAGGAAGACCCGAAGGACACTGAAGACGCGCCCGCTGAGCCGATCCCAGACATCGTCATTTCCGAGTCGGTCTCCGCTAACGAGTTCTCCGCAGAGCGAGCGGCGGAGGGCGTCGCGGAGGCGGAGGAGGAGGCGGTCTCCGGAGCGTGCAAACAGGAACCCGCCGCCCCGTCCCCCTCCCCTGCCCCAGAGGAGGCGGCTCCGGAGGCAGAGTCCTCGGCCAATCAGGAGGCGGCAGCGGACGACGGCGGAGCTGCGAGCAAGGAGGAGGAGGCGCAGGCAGAGAACGGAGAGGGCGAAGTCGCTGACTCCACAGGAGGGCGTCCGGAGCCGGAGCAGAACGGGGAGGCTCCGGACCTCCTCCCCGACCCAGTTCCGGAGGAACCCACAGAACTGCAGCAAGACGAATGTGTGAACGGCCTGCCCGAGGAACCCCCCAAAGACCAGCGCGACTGTGAATTAAAAAAGGACTTGAATCCGATAGTCAACATGGAGGTGCCTGACGCCATTGCTGAGATGGCAGATGTCATAAGTGCTGCTTCAAGTCAGGTGGTTGACTTAATGTGAAAAACTAACATATATATATATATACATTCAATAATGATTCAAATATTTTAAAGTACTCAGGCTCTCCTGAAAATGAATATTGACATGCCTGTGCTGACGACTCAGGCAAATGAATCTCCGGTTAACCAAAAAAAAACAAACAAAAAACAACGCAACAACTCAAGTGAAGAGCGACAATAAACAGGGAAATCCACGTCTTTGTACCACAAACTCTTTCTCTGACAGGGGCAGCCAGGTGTTTGTAATGTCTGAAGTCAAAAGGCCAGGTAACGCTGAGATGATGTCCAAACGGCATAAAAATAAATAAAAAAACAACAGAATTCAAGGAAAATGAACTGGACAGCAGAACAAAAAAACTGGACAATAACATTGGAAATGACATATGGAATGAATAGTCTTGTCTTTGTGTTTCGGCCTGATGAGTATTAAAATGGTTATTGGATTAGCATTTACTAGCATATAATCTAATTTAGACTTTCGCATATCCTTCCCTTAACTCTGGAAAAGAAAAGAAATTTGAGAAACTTTTTAACGTTGTCAGAATGGGGAGAAAAACCGCAGGGGGAATGTTCATTTTAACTTGATGACTTGGCTAAGAAAATAAAAAAAAAAAAGGATTGTTATATCACACGGATGGCTCTTTCGTCTTTGTGCATTCTTTTCAGGAGCGACGGGGTCGGGGGTCTGCTGGTCTCTAACATGTGGCTTTGATTGCGACGAGCCTTTAGCGCACCGATGCTACGCTCGTGTCCATACACAAAAACGGCGTGTGAAGGAGCCCTGGGCGCTCGTCGGGTTGTTTCCTAAACACACTGGCACCCAACGACCTCCTGAGCACATCGCGCACAGCCGCAGCGTGAATCACTCACCCCGCGTTAATAATTGATGGAAAAATGAACATCGGTGTTATTGTTCGGCCGGCTAGATAATTGCAACAAGTTGTCATATCTGTCCTTAGTGACCTACCAGCGACCTTGAGGGAAACGTCTTACTACACTGACATGTACGACTTTAAGGCTACTTGGAGCACATTCTGATAGAAATTTACACATCTAATTTTTTTTTCCCAAAGATTGTTTTCCTTACACCAACATGCTGCGGCATTTTTTTACGCGATGGCTTTTGTTGTCTAAGGTGTGTACAAATTTAAGGACTGTAAATTAAACGTGGCTGGCTAGTATTCAGTGAAAATGTAGGTGGTTCGGTTAAGCGCGGTGCTGTGGTGTGTTGTTTGTGCCGGAGCTGGCCGAGGGGGGGGGGGGGGGGGGGTTGGGGAACATGCTAACACACGTCGGGGTCTTAGCACACATCAAGGTTTTTCCACCCTTCTCTCTCTGTGCAGGCAGTTTCCCGTTTCTCCTGTTACATCACAAAACGTATCAGTTCAACTCTGACCCCCTGGCAGCACAAACACACATACAACCTTTCACAGACCTGACTGAACCGAGGGAGAGGGAGAGGGAGGGCCAGGGCAAGGGTGGAGGGGGGAGGGAAGGAGACAGGGGGGAGGGGTAGCATTCTTTATGGAGGAAGGGGTTTTTGAAGGGAGGCTGGGTGGGGGTCTGAAAAAAAAAAGGAGCGCTCTCTGATGCAGCGAAAGGGAGGAGAAGAGAAGCCTGCCTCGACAAACGCCATAATCCCTCTCCGGGCTTCGGACGTCTCTGTGCGCTTTTTAAAAAACCGAGCTCAGAGCGGACGACGACGGGCCGCGAGCCAGCAGCACAGAATTACAATGTCAATAGGGGAAATGCTTTTATCAAACACACCCCCCTTCCCCCCACCCCACCTCTCCACTTCCCTGGCCTCTTCCAGCGGCTCCGGCAGGGAAGGCTTGTCGCGAAGCAGCTGCTAAAACCGCGCGTTTGCGCAAAGCGCTTTTTTTTAAAAACGCCGCGCGGTCTCGAACCCCGCTCAGGTCCGGTGGCGGTGGAAAGGGAGCCGTGTCCGCGCGCTTCTGAAACGCCGCCGGACGCCCTTTCCCTTCGCGGCGCGCGCGCGTGGAGGTTTCCGAGGCCCGAATTTCCGAAGCCTTTAAAAATAACACGCGACGTTCGGCGAAGGAGAATGTTTCGAATGCTTTTCCGGGGCCACGGACGGAAGGGGGGGGTTGGAGCTCGCGAAAGAAACGCTTCCAGTATGTCTTTGTTCCGTGACAAACATTTCCAAAGAATACAGAAAATGTAACGTTTACCTTCCGCTGAGGTTATTTCCCTCGTTCTGCGGAATCCAAAGAATGAACCCTCCGCAGTTGCACGGCAGATATACATCAAAGATCATTCCTGACGTGCATTCCTTGTGTAATTATTTTTTGTTTTATTGTAAATGAGATGAGTGCTCAAAAACATTTGATGAATATTAAAACCAGCTCAGACCACAGTCAATAGAGGAAGCAGCTGAAGCGGTTTCCTGTCAAAGCTGCCCGACTTTGTCTTTTTATAAATATATAAATAACGTAACATGTATTTGTCAAGTAAACGGTTATGAATATTTGAATGCAAACTGCTTATCATACAATTCCTTGCAAAAACACTGAAGTCGAACACATCCGGGAAACAAACCAGAAATAACAACACAAAATATTTCACTAATGAAATTACTCAAACAATACAATTATGTATGTTAAACCGATCGCTCTTCCTGTGGGTTTCTGTATTACGTGTCAGTCTTCTGGATCCCCGACTAGCGGCATCTCCTTCTGAAAAAGAAGAAATAACAGTGCGATCAGTACGATAGCATCAGACAGCTGAGCAGGGTTTTAGTGCTCTGATTTGAGGCAGTGCTGTGGTTTGACTTTCCGGTCAGGAGCATTCTCAAAGGCAAGCCAAGTTCTGAAGACAAGCCAAAAAAAAAAAAACGTTTGAAAGCCACTTCAATTTAATTAATTCTGTCTGACGGCCTTCATCCAGACTTGGGAGAGGGAGCCGAGAAAAGCCTTTTACCAAAGACCAGATATTAGCGCAGCCAACGATGGGAGCGAAGAGCTTCCCAGCCTCAAAACTCAACCGCTCTTCCACACAATGCTACAAACGGGCATGCCAAAACTTTACAACAAAAAGCAAAAAAAGGGGAGCTTGCCTGCAAGCGGGAGAATTTCTTCGCCAAGTCCACGTTGGTTCGGCCTTTTTGGAAGGGGTAGGACCACAGAATGGAATTCCAGCACGGGCCTAGCCTTTTCACCCCGTCCCGCAGATACTGGACTTCATCCGGCGTGAAGTTCTTTCTCTCCCTCCTCTGAGAGACCGAGGGGGGGGGGGGAAGAGAAGGGGGGAGAGAGAAAGACAGAGAGAGAGAGAGAGAGAGAGAGAGTGAGAGAGAGAGAGAGGCCCCCGCGTGCTTTTTCATTTGCGGAAAGCCCGTTAGCGGCATAGCTGCGTCCCCCCTGCCGCATTGCCTGGTAACTGTCCACACCGCGCGCTCTGCGACCCCCCCCCCCCCCCCCCGCCCCCCCAGCTCCGGCCGCCCCGCGCGCAGGAGGAGGAGGGAGCACCGCGGGCCTGTTCCCGTTCCCTCTCGTTTCGGGAACACGGCCTCGCGCTCCGCCGCTTCCCGCGGCCGCGCCTCTCTAAAGAAAGCCGTGTCACAGGCCGCCTGAGCTGCGCTGCGACGCGGAGGAAAAAAACAGCGCGGGGCTCATCTGCGCAGACAAAAGAAAGCCTTAAATTAGGGGGGGGGGGGGAGAAGTGCTGAGCCCACGTAAATTATTTCAGCTGCAAGCATTTGGGGACGGGAGAGAGAAACCCGAATAAGCAGACACTCCACATTTTCTAAACAATAAAACAATAAAATAAAAATAGACGTTTTTCACGCAAGCGAAGACGTTCGAACCAGCACGCCGTTTTAGCGGAAGGGGGGCGGGGTGTTGAAACTGCAGCTTGTACAAAACAACGCGGGAGAAGTGGGGCGGGGTGGGGGGTGTGTGGGGGGGGGGGGGGGGTGAGTAAGAGAAAAGCAATTACGTTGCAGGCGCGCTCGTCCCCGCGCTGGGCTTCCTGGCGCTCCTCGGAGGCGGACCCCTCCCTGCGGTATGCGCCCCCGTCTGCGCCAGGGAGAGATACATAATTATTAAACGAAAGGCGAGCCGAGAGCCCGAAGCTAGCCCCCCCCCCGCCCCCCCCCCGAACGGTACGAGCGCGTCGTGAAGTCACCCTGCAGCTTAGCCGCGGGCTAATCGCTGTCAGGCGGCTGCCAGGCGGGCTGATCATTTATTATGTAGCTGGGGAGGAACGGGGGCAAACTGGAAATAGACAACTCATCATACTGCCTCTACAACCAAGAAACAACGTGCGGACCGTGGGACTGGAAACGGCCTCCGCCGCCGCTGCCATCTCTGCCAACCTCAGGCCTACTTTTTGACGGCCGCCCTATCAGAGGTCAGTTGATTTAAAAAAAAAAAAACCTGCCACTTGCGGTGCCGTTTAGCTGACGCGCTTCGCTATCGTGCGGTTCGTCCAGCCATTGTGTGTTTCTGCAGGCGTGGGCTCTGTCAACATGGCCACTGTGTACTCTCTCTCTCCTCCTCCCCGCCTTTTGGAAATGTGATCGGGGCGGCCATTTTAATGCCTGCGGCGCACATGCGAGGCCAGTTAAGTGGGGCCTGATGGTGCTTTAGAAGCGTATTGATTTCTGGGCAGGTTTAATGGCGGCTGAGAGGCAGTGCGGCTTCCCCTCCGCGCGACGCGCCGGTCTCGTGAACCTGTGGCGCTGAAACTGCGGGCCGGAAACCGCGGAGGACTGCGGTGCGCGTGTGCGCACGTGTGTGGAGCCTGGCGCTGGCCGACCCAGACCCCCCAACCCCCCCGTCCCTCCCTCTCTCCCTTCCGGCAGCCATCAGGAGAAAAAAAAGACTTTCTCTCAAGCTCAGTCATTGATTCAGGGCCATTAACCAAAGCAGGAACCAGAAGCCATGGAGGTAAACTAATGGCCATCCTCTCCAATTGCATTTTTCTTCATTTCCTTGAAACTGTGTGTAAACAGGTTATGGCGGTTTCGTTTATATGATGAGGGTGTGTGCATGCACACACACACACACACACACACGCACACAGGCCAAACACAGGCACACACACACATACATACACACACGCATACACACAGGTACATACACACACACACACACAGGCCAAACACAGGCACACACACACATGTGCACACACACATACATACATACACACACACACACAGGCCAAACACAGGCACACACACACATGTGCACACACACATACATACATACATACACACACACACACACATACACACACACACACACACACACAGGTACACAATGGAGAGACACACACACACACACACACAGTTTAAGAGCCAGCATTTAGCGCTCGCCCTCCAGAGGGTCAGCAGCTCCCCTTGGCGAGTCCTCTGGGACGGTGCGGCCCCGGCCAGCGCTCCAAATCAAACAGGGCCGTAACTCACCGGGGCCCCGCTGACGCGCGGGCGCGGCCGGCATGACATCATCAGCCCGGCCCCGCTATCGCCGGGGCGGCCGGGAGATGTAAATATGCAAAACCGGGCGTGTTCGCCGACGCTGGCTCCAGAACATTTCAGCTCGGTCACCTTGAGTCCCAGAGAAAGCGGTCACGCGGCGGTGAGAAGGAAAAAAAAAACCGGCCCAGAGTGGCCAAACCCCCGAGCCCTCGCAACCGCGAGAACGCTGCCCTGGCAACAAACGCCACGGAAACCACCCCATCCGCACGCAGGAGGAACCGGGAACTGACAGACGCCCATGCCTCCATAATGCACCAAGCATGCTTTCAAAGGCGTATCTGTTACACTGCAAACATGCTAATAGCCAGCTGCTCCCAGCAGCAGTTATGTAATAATGACTGACCGCTGCTTGCAATTAAACTGCTTTTCCACCGCTTCGGAAGGACTAAGAAGCTCCTTTCACTAACAAGACCGATTCGTCGGCCAGTTCAACGAGACAATAACGTTTAGTGCTAGCGGCCTTGGCATAACAAAAATGCATTTAGAGGGGAGATCCGGTGTTGGATTGTAAATCTGTGCCGAATGACCTTGGCTTTTAGGTCCGTGCCGTGGTGACATTGCTAAATCCCAAGCCCAGGTTACTTAAGAGAAGCACACCAGAGGCTGAGCTAGTGAATTATTTATAAATTAGAAGAGGGGTGGGCGAGCGAGAGAGAGAGAGAGTGAGAGAGGAGAGGGGGAGAGGGACGAAACGGGAGAGAGAAAAGGGGGAGAGGGGAGGGGGGGGAGGGAGAAAGAGAGTGAGGGGGAAGAAACCGTGAGGGGGCAAAAGAGAGAGAGCTAGAGAGAGAGAGAGAGCGAGAGGGAGGGACACAGCACGAGCTGGTTGGAGAGTGAGACAGGAGAAGATATAGAGATTAGGAGAAAGAGAGGAGAGAGAAAGGGTATAAGATAGGGAGTGGGAGAGAGTGCGGGGGGAGGGGGGAGGGGGAGAGGGGGGAGGGGCAGAGGGAGGGACCCGCCCCCTGCGCTGCGGCTAGCTGGCCTGCTGCTGAAGGCTGTGTATCACAGTCCATCTCCGCCTGTCACCGAGGCAGCCTGGAGCCTTTTCCACAGGTCCACAGGTTCAGCGTGTGTGTGTGTGTGTGTGTGTGTGTGTGTGTGTGTGTGTGTGTGTGTGTGTGTGTGTGTCGCAATGCACACACAGAGATAGGCCGCACAAGCAGAACTGGTCCCAAAGAACAAAAACACCCTTTCATGTTGCGCAAGCACACAGCCCCTTTAGGGGCACTGCGCAATGCACACAGACACACACACACACACGCGTGCGCACACACACAACACTGGATTCAGATCACGGAAACTGAAAGGGGATAACAGTACTGACGGACTGCTGATGACAGAATGTATTTTATAATTCTATCTTTGTGGCCCGTCTCCCCCTCCCCCTCCGTCCCTCCCCCGCCACCCCCCTCCTCCCTCCCACGCGCAACAGCGGACCCCCGGTGTAAAAAGGAGGGTCTGTGTGCCCCTCCCCAGCAGGACTGGGCTCTGCTCTGACGGACACAAAGGGGGGGGGGGGGGGGGGTCCTCCCACTCAGAAAGGCACTATCCCACAGTCCTCTCGCGTGGCCAGCGGCACCCTGCGTTTCTCCCACCGCAAATGTTTGCGGTGGAGGCTCGCCCCGCCGTGTTGGCGTTTTAAAAGGATGTCCCCTCACGGGACGGGTGTCGTCTCCCAGCGCCCGTCTCCTCCTCCGGCACGCTCCGGTTCTGTACGGACACGTCGTGCCGGAGAAAGTCTGGGTGAGCAGAAACTGTCTGGGTGAGCAGAAACTGTCTGTGTGAGCAGAAACTGTCTGGGTGAGCAGGAACTGTCTGGGTGAGCAGAAACTGTCTGGGTGAGCAGGAACTGTCTGTGTGAGCAGGAACTGTCTGGGTGAGCAGAACCTGTCTGGGTGAGCAGAACCTGTCTGGGTGAGCAGAACCTGTCTGGGTGAGCAGGAACTGTCTGGGTGAGCAGAAACTGTCTTCAAACCGCATGGTGTTTTCTTTTTTCTTCCATCAACTTCCATCCAACTATATTGGAGATTATTTTTTTTAAATTACGATTCGCGATTGTTCAGATGTTCAGGTACCCGTGGATAGAACGTACGCGGAAAAAAAACGAAACAGTTCAACGTTCATGTCATTAAAGTGTAGAATGTGGGGCGTGCGGTGTGAAAGTACATGGTGAAAGGGGGGTGGTCCTTTACCTACAGGGTCCTGGGTTCTCTTCACTGGAGTAAGAGTTATCCCTGGAAAAGGAATAAACAGGGGAATAAAGACCTGGTTTTTAAAAATAAAAACACACAAACAGCTGAAGAACGTGTGAATTCGGAAATGAAACTTACAGGCTGGCCCGGCTGCGCTCCTGGGGGGCGAGGGGGCGCCCCTGCGGACGGGAGTCAGGCTGATTTCTGCGGCGGGAGAGGAGGGGGCGGGGCCGGAGAGGAGAGGCGTCAGAGCGTTTCTGACCCCGCGTCGGCCATGCGAAGGGCCGGTTATTGCAGAAGAGTGCTGACAGGGCAATCTGGAGCCTCTGGCTGAGGGGAAGAGATAGATTTAAAAAACAGCACGGGGAAACCACGGCGCGCCTTCAGTGAAGGGGGGGAGGGGGCGTCTAATCTTTAATGGGGGGGGGGGGTCCACGGTTCCCGCCCACAAAGCCAGACGCAAACTGATCAGAGAGCCCCAGAAGAGGAGCGTAGCAGTGAGTGGCCAAGCAGCCCCCCCCCATCCCAGGCCCCACCCCCCACCCCACAGCCATTCTTATAAATACCCTTCAGAAAGGGGGACATCTTTCAACTGCAGGAACAGGGTGTGCGCACCATATCGACCAACTGTAAACAGACAACACTTCAGTGTGCGATTACGTGACTGCGTCGCAGGAAGGCCCCCCCCCCCACACACGGCCCCCTTAATGAGATTCAGAGACCCAGCGCGGGGCTACAATGCCTGAACACCACGCCGATTTCCACACGTTTGAATTCTTCAACCGCCGCTGCATATGCAAATCAGGCTCCAGAACGCTCATGTCCATTGCTTGGTTTGTGAACCGAGCGAGAAATACATTTTATTTTAAGGGAAATGCAGAACGTCTCTGCGTACAGCCCAACTCTGTTTCCCGCGCGCTCGTACATTTTGGGGAACAGCGTGCAGTGCGGCTAACAATTCAGACTTCCTCAAAAGGGTTTTTGCATAAGAAAGCAGGGTGAGTTTCGCTTTGAGTCTGGTGTGTCAGCACTCCGTTTGGAGCTGGACGGGCTCCAAGCCGGCAGCGCCAGGCCTCCACCGCGAGTTTTTCACCGCGGAAAACAGGCACACACACACACACACCGCACGGACACACGCACGCATGCAAATCCTGGCAGATTTACATGTCACCAGCAAACAGCCTCGTTTGTTTGAGCCGCTCGCACTGACCGTTCGACCCGCAGGACCGTCTCCGGCCTCGGGGAGGAATCTCTGTCACACTACCTCCCCCTTCCAGCCACAATGGACAAAAAAAAGCAGAAACGTTAAAGCCATTTTACTTCTTTTTTTTCTTTTTCTTTTTTTAAACCAACAACAATGCGCGGCTGTCAGCCGAGGCTAGCGCTGCGTTGCCACAGCGAACCCGACTCCCAGCATGCCCCTGGAACAGCCTCCTTCCTGTCCTCTGCGCCGCGGCGCAGTTAGCGCGTTAGCATTGCGCCCGTTTTCCGGAACGGCGGGAACGTCGGACGGGACGGGGCGGGAGGCAGCGGCGGGTTTGGGAAGGCCAGGAGCGCTGAGAGAGCAGGACGTGGGGTCTGGAGTGCCCTGTGTGGTGCGGCACCTAGTTTGGCGTCGTCCCCGGGGTTACCTGCTAACCGAAATCAGTGCAGCCGGTCTTACAGTGCACTGGGGCCCGCGGCCTGGTGCCTGTGGCCTGGTGCCCAGCTTGAGGAAGTGGTGCAGAGGTGAGGCAGACCTGTGTGGCGTGTGAAAAGCTGTTTTTGGGGCTGCTGTGGAGCTGTGGGGACCCAGGGGCACGGGGTGGGGTGGGGGGGGGCATCGTTGAGGGCGGTGCTTACGTGCGCAGCGCCCCTGCTGGGCGTGTCCCGGCTCGGTTCTGCGCCGCTGTCTGAACCGGGCCTGGGCCTCCTGCAGGACGGCGTGCCGGTCGCACCGGTGCCGGCAGGCCCGCAGGATCGGCCCGAAGGTCCGGCTGGTCAGCCCCGACAGGCCCGGGACGCACCCTGCCCGGAGAGAAAGGGAGAAGCGCTGTTACACCTCCCCCCCCAAAAAAAACACCCCCGCGCGGCACCCACGGCTACTGTCAGAGAAACACGCGCCGCGAATGTGATCTGACGGCATGCCTGCCGCATAGCAGCCAGTATCTGTGTCAGAATCAGTGTACGCCGGGGGAACAGAGTCCCCCGTTTACAACTTCCATCGTAAAAGAAAAAGACACAGAGGCCCGTCCGCTTACGACACAGAATAAATAATTCAGATCACGGCGCGGTGGAACAGGAGGTAGAGCACATCGCCGGGCATCCGAATTCCTCGCACGTGTGGTTATGTCAGTAAGGAACAGTGGCCCTGGTGGGTCTTCCTGGAGCGTGTTCCCCTGTCCTGCCCATGTGGTGGGGCGTTAGCAGCAGGGTAATGCTGGTACCCTCGTGCTCAGAGCCTTTCCCAAAAACAGAGCCGGAAGGGGTGCAATCACACACAGTGGGACTGGATCTATACTCACTCTCAGGAGTTTTAATTAGCCAATCACATTTCCACATAACACAGTGTGGTGAATAAAACAACAAGACACACACACTCCTTCTGTAGCTTCTAACCATTTAAGGTGTAAGATCACCAACATGTCATTAGAATGTTCTCAACTGAACGTTCTTATGATGTCACAGTCACTGCTGGTGATGGAAAACGATCGAATTCTAGAAAAACTTTTGAATTTTGAAAAAAACATTACAAAAAACACAAACTACCATTCAAAGGGTTAAATCCGCTCCTCAGGAACCCAGGAAAACAGGTTCTCCCCTTACCTGCACCTGAACACCAGCCAGTTCGGACCAATCGCCAGCGTTTGTCACTAGGCTCTATTTTTTTTTATTGGGTCACCGAGTCTGTTTGGGGGGTGGGGGGGTCATTAGCTCCACCCACTGTGGGGCTGAACACGCTTCACCCCTCCTTCGCCACTGATCGTTTGAGGACAGCTTCTCAGGGGCGCAGGTGCTCCGCGGCGTGCAGCTGGGAGCGCTAAACCTCCGCAGCGCTCCCATTTTCAGGAGCGTTCTGAGTTCCTGAAAATTTACGAGTGCTAACTGTAGAAATAATTTAGGGGCCCACCTGCTAATTGTGATGCATTTGTGTGCCGCTACGTTTCTCAGCCGAGGAGCGCGCGTGCTGCTGGGGAGCAGCGTTAGCGCAGAGCCCCGGAACTCCTCCGAGCCCCAAAGTCCCCAACTCCAGGTCAGACTAACAACTCACTCCTAACGAGACGGCAGGTGTGCAGGCCGTTCCCCGTTGGCCTCTTTGCTCTGAAACCAGTCGGGGCTTCGGCTAAACAGAAGGGAGGAGGTGGGGGGGGGGAGAAAAACTAAAGAATGTGTGGATATCATTTTCCTGGGCCCACCCCCTGTTGGCCACTGGCCTTCTGAAACCCCAAGTGCTTCCCGCCCACTTTTGTGGAAAACCAATAACAGGAGCTTAGCTGAGACGGCCACGATTTCCACGGTGGCTCCTGAGCGCAAAGCCCTCTGATGTTTTTATGACGGACCTGAGCATCGGAAGGAGACCCGCGCAGTCGCGGCGTTCGGCGTGTGCAGGATCCTCCTGATCTCGCCCTCCAGGACGTCTGCGCACAGGGACATGTGATCTGCGGGGAAAAAGCCACCCTTCCCATCAGCCCCTGCGTCCTCCCTCTTTCCCCGGCATTGGTTTCATTTCACTCAGAGGTCGCCGTCACCTGAGCAGTGAGCACAGAGGCCTGGCTGAGGGCCGGCAGGGAAGCCCCTTACAGCGTTTCAGAAAACACATTTCCCCACAAACACACACATGCACACACACACAGACCCACACACACACACACACACACATACACACAGATCCACACACACATGCACACGCACACAGACCCACACACACACACATGCACACGCACACAGACCCACACACACACACACACACATGCACACGCACACAGACCCACACACACACACACACACATGCACACGCACACAGATCCACACACACACACACACATGCACACGCACACAGACCCACACACACACACACACACACGCACACAGATCCACACACACACACACACACATGCACACGCACACAGACCCACACACACACACACACACACACGCACACGCACACAGACCCACACACACACACACACACACACACAGATCCACACACACATGCACACGCACACAGACCCACACACACACACACACACATACATACACACAGATCCACACACACATGCACACACACACAGACCCACACACACATATGCACACATGCATACATACACACAGATCCACACACACATGCACACACACACAGACCCACACACACACACATGCACACGCACACAGACCCACACACACACACACACACATACATACATACACACAGATCCACACACACATGCACACACACACAGACCCACAAACACACACATGCACACACACACAGACCCACACACATACATACACACAGATCCACACACACATGCACACGCACACAGACCCACACACACACACACACACACACATACACACAGATCCACACACACATGCACACGCACACAGACCCACACACACATATGCACACGCACAGACCCACACACACACATGCACACGCACACAGACCCACAAACACACACATGCACACGCACACAGACCCACAAACACACACATATACACGCACACAGACCCACACAGACACACACATACACACAGATCCACACACACATGCACACGCACACAGACCCACACACACACACATGCACACGTGCACAGACCCACACTCATACATGCACACGCACACAGACACACAGCAAAGACACACAGCAAAGTATATACATACACACACACACACCTACACGCACAGATGCATGCAAATACATACACGCACATGCACACACACACACACACACGCACACACACCCACGCACATACACACACACAAGCATACACATACACACGCACAAAGAGACAGACAGACAGAGAGACACACACACACACACACACACACACACACACACACACACACACACACACACACAACTTTGGATGCCAGCTGCTTTCCAGCCACCGATCAACCCTGCTGCCCCCGCTTTCTTAAACGGGAGCCGCAGACAGGGTCTGCACACGCCTGAGTAATCCTGTGAGACAGACACGTTCAGTACCTCTGCAGGACGGCCTCTCACAGCGTCCCGCTCTCTCCCTGGCTGACGGCCTCTCACAGCGTCCCGCTCTCTCCTTGGCTGGGTAAGGACGTCTGAAAATCGCTCGGCTGAAAGCAAACGGGTCAGAGTAAGTGAGACAGAAACGCATCGCGGCGAGCGGCGCTTATGTGAGGAAGACTCCCCCGCGCCGTGAGCCTGGGCCCGCGGTATCACGCCACGGGGCCCGGCCTCCACGCGGCTTTTTAAAAGACCCCGCACTGAACACTGGCGTTTAACAGGGCCGGCTAGGCATGACGGACAGCGGTGTGCTCAGAGGTGTGAGTGCTGGGGGAAACAGAGGCTCTGCTGCGTGAGAGGTCTGGACTGTGAAGGGTACGCGTGTGTGTGTGTGTGTGTGTGTGTGTGTGTGTGTACGTGTGCGTGTGTGTGTGTGCGCATGTGTGTGAGTGTGTGTGTGTACGCATGTGCGCATGTGTGCGTGTGTGTGTGAGAGTGTGCGTGTGCCCGTGTGTGTAAGGGGGGGGGGGGGCAGGGGGCGGGGCCAGCAGGAGCCAATTGGGTGCGTTCCCCGTACCCCAGCAGACGGAAATGCAGCAGCAGTGACTCTGGCAGGGACAGGAATACTGATGAAGAGCATTCTGGGAGCCCCCCCCCCACCCCTCACTCCTGCAGGGACCCCCACCCTCTGCAGAGTAAGGGGCTGCCCGTGTCTGGTCAGCAGGGGCCAACGGGGAGGGGGAGAGGGGATGGAGAGGGAGAGAGGGAGTGGGAGGGCGGGAGAGGGAGAGGGGATGGCGAGGGAGCGAGGGAGGGGGTGTGGAGAGTCGGAACGGGGCGAGAGAATCCCCTGGAATCCCGGGCTGTCGATGGGGGAGAACGAGACGGGCCGGGTCGCTAACCGGTCCTGCCTGCGGGGCTCTGTGTGGGAAAGCTGCCCGAATTCACCGAGACGACCCCAGGGAGTCCCCCCGCGCCCCCCCCCCCCCAAAACCACATTCCAAAACGTGTGCGACTGCTCTACAGGAGTAGGGGGGGGGGGGGGAAAGGCTGCGTCGTAAATTTTTTTTTAAAAGCGAGCCGGGCTGGCAGGGTCTACCCAGAATGCCCTTTTCTGCTCGCGTATGTCTGTCTTGAGCGGCTGACATTTCAGCCCACTCCGCAACAACAAGCCGTTGTTGAACCCTCCAAACCTGATCTGCAGGGTCTGAGGGGCGGGGGGTGGAGAGTTGGGGGGGGGGGGGGGGCAGGGGGTGGGGGCTGGTGGGGGCTGGTGGGGGCGGGGGGGGGGGGATCTGAGCCCAGTCCCAGCTGTACCCTCCGCCTCCTCTGCTTGTAAAATGATTTCATTAGCGTCTGATTCCGGTCCTGTGCTCAGTGAGTTTAGACAGAACTCCAAGCCCCCTAATAAGCAGCCTGTGCGTTGGGCGCTAACACTGCGCCGCGTTCCAGCGCGCTGTACAGGGCACGCCGGCAGGCCCATGGAATGCAAGACATTCTTGTGTGCTGAGACAACCTGTTTTCACAAAGGCCCAACGCAAACAGAGGAGCGGAGAGTGTGTACCTACATGTGCGGCGTTCCTGTAGCACACAGGACCCGACAGCGCACAGCCCACCGCGTGTGTGTTTAATGTGGAGGTGCGCTGCGGTCCTGCATAGTACCTCTCTGGGGGCACGGGGGGAGGGCTGGCCGCCCCCTCCCGCTCCCTGGGACGTCCCGTGACCGGAGGGGTCAAGCTGAGAGGCATCCTGCTGCAGACGGAACACACGCTGCCCCCCAGCTCC